>JAOEHY010036839.1:0-15632 GCA_025447955.1 Psilopsiagon aurifrons | reverse complement strand
AGTGCTCAAGGCCAGGTTGGACACAGGGGCTTGGAGCAACTGCTCCAGTGGAAGGGGTCCCTGCCCGTGGCAGGGGTCGGAGCTGGAGGAGCTTTAAGGTCCCTTCCAACACAAACCAGGCTGTGAAAACTCGCTGCTGCAGACTCCTCACATTGAGGGTTAAAGCAAGGTCTCCCACAACAGCATGCTTTTGAGTGAGAAGCAGAAGTGCTTGGGCAGGATCTGGGATTTGGACGGTGCAGAGGATGGAGCAGAGCTCCAGACGGAAGCGGGAATGTTGGAAGCAGAAGGGATAAGTCCCAAATGTGGGATGTACTCCCCAGAGGGGAAGTGGGGCCAGCATGCCCAGGGCAGGCAATTGCAGAGCAACCAAAGCATGAAACCACTCCCTGAACAAGAAAGGGGAGCTTGAACAGCACCAAGGGAAGAGGACAGAAGCCTCATCAACAAGCACATGGCATGGCTTGAAGAAGGACTCGTGCCCTGGAAGGGCAGAGCATTGCTGGGCTGTGCCCAGTGCTGTGATTAGGGACTAATGAGCAAGGCAAGCCACAGAGAGCAGCTCCGGAGAGAGACCTATGAAATATGAGGCTGGTAAATACCATTGGAGTAGGCATTGACATAGAAAGACCTGGAACAGATCCAAGCGATCCCAAGGTCCCATCAACATTGTTCAACATTCATCAGCTAGTGTCAGATGCAATCTACAAAGACCACACTCGTCCCTTCCCAGCTATGCCCGAAGAGCACTGGAGCATTCCAGCTTCAGTGTCTTCTTTGGGGGCCAAACACAATTTAGGTCTACCAGGAGAGCATATGGGACACAGTTTTCTGCTGGGACCATGTACAAGGAGAGTATGGCATCCCGAGGGATGAAAGTGCACCAGCACAGGGGCAGAGTGCACGAAGGGTGCTTTGGAGACTGGTCTGAGAAGTCTCCATGGGGGTATATTTGGGTGGAATTTGCTGATGCAGGGCACAACATGCCTCTTTGGATTAGACCGATGTAGTCAGAGTGACGAGGAAGAAGGATCCACCGAGGGAGAAGGGGAGGGTTATTCACAGGCAAAGCTTCCTCCTTCACCACTGCAGCATGGCAATGACATGAGAGTTTCAGAGAGCCTTTTCATTTCAGAGGTTTGAAAGTTTTCGTGTCCAAGTACAGAATAATGAAGACATCAGAAATGCAAATGAAATGTTTTGAGCCACACAAAGAGATTTTGGCGGCAGCGAAGGAGGTGGGAGGAAGAGAATTTTCTCTTCGAGAACTGCAAAATTATGGGGTTTGTTCCAGTGCAGGATGGAGCCTGAAACCTTCATAAACAGGATTC
This sequence comes from Psilopsiagon aurifrons, assembly GCA_025447955.1. Lineage (NCBI taxonomy): Eukaryota > Metazoa > Chordata > Aves > Psittaciformes > Psittacidae > Psilopsiagon > Psilopsiagon aurifrons. The sequence goes on along the minus strand of JAOEHY010036839.1, from coordinate 14,301 downwards.
CTGCTCTCAGCACACTTCTCCCTCTCAGGGCTGCTGATGCTGCTTTTTGGACCAGAGCTGCCATGTTTCCATCATGCTGTTCATGTTATGGAATAGACCTGAGAAGGAAAATAAATACTGGCAACTGAGCAGAGGGGAGAGAGGGAGGGAAGATGGGACATGACAATCTCCCTAGAGCGCAGAGGAAAAGCAGACCTGGCTTAGCTGGCAGTGAGTGAATCAAACTCTATTTTTGTTTTCTAGCCCACGGTGAGCCTCGTGGCAGAAATGCCAGCTCTCATCATACCTTGCACCCCACTTCCATGCTCTGTGGTGTGATTGACTTCATTGCAGATGGCTTGAGCCAAGTAGCAGACACTGAGCCGTGGTCAGAGCCCATCCCATGGGCACGCACCATGGATCCAGGGCACCTTACAGCTGGAGCAAAACTCAGGTCATTGCAGGGACATGCAGACCATGGGCGCAGCAGATGGAGACAAACTGACTTTTCCCCACAGTGCAAACTTCAGTTTCTAGTTTTCCTTGGAATTAACATTAGAGACATGGGTTGGAAGCCCGAAGCATCAGGTGTAAATAGAGTCATGTTTGGCAAAGCCCACCTTGAAGAAGTGTTTGGCTCCTTGTGAAACCCTCGGACATGCACCATTCCTTTCTGCCCTAGGAAAGCTGTCACGGCTCTGCAAGCCAGACTCACTTTGACAATGTGCTGCAGGCTATGAAGCTCAGCACCAGGCAAAGAGAGAGACGGAACAGGATTGGTACCGAGACCAGTATCTCCAGCTGGATCAATGGTCAAGTGGTCCAGGCTGTAGGTGTCAAGCGCAACCTTGAGAGAGGTTTTACACCCTCTTGGTGTCCAGGGAGAGCTCTGTTCTTGTTTTGATTAACGCCAGCCCTGCTTGCTCCCCCCAACCTGCAGAAGTCAGAGCCTACGGCGTGAGAGCTGCATCAATCTGACAAGGCTCGCTTATTCTTTTGGACATCTCTTTGGCATCAAGCAACAGCCCCCCCAGTTATCCACTCCCCATTGCTCCCTGACCTTCCTGCACTCCTTCTGTGGACCAAGAAAACTTTCACTGCAGAAGACCTTCACGATGCCCTGGCTCTGCCTGAGATCAAGCCAAGGAGATGAATCACCTCCAACACATCGCAGCAGTGGGAGGAGAGGTGGCTGGAAAATGCCCTGTACCTGGCAGAGCGGCTCTCAGCAAGAGAGAAGCAGTAAATCTCCTTCCCCACCTCTGTGCTCAAGCCCAGGTCTCCTCATTCATGGAGTCCTACTGCAAGAGCGAGGCTGCAGCTTTTCATTATGCAGAAGACTGATTTTGACTGAGAAGTGGATTTTCAGTCCCAAGGTACATAGATTATACAGATACTTCTTTAAATGGTATTGAAAAAGAGAATGAGTGGAGCCTTGGTGGAGTACCCACTTCGCTGATATTCTTCCTGGTTTCACGTCCTTCAGTTTAAGTGAATTCAAAGTGTTTGGGTTTAATCTCTGAATAAAACCGACTCCTCAAAGGAAAAACCACACAATTTTCATCCCTCTCACAGCTGGAACAGAATTCCCTTGGAGTCCTGCAGCTGGTGGGATGGGGATAATGGGGACACAGTTTGAAGGGTGAGGCTGTACCTGGTATCAATGCTTGGGATTGTGTCCCCGGGGGGATTTGCTGAGCTGTGACCTCCACTGTAGCAGCCTAAGCCAAAACAGAGGCACAGAGGGGATTTTTAAGCACCCCTGCACATTCTTTGGACCTGCAGTCAAGCACAGCCCTGTCACAGCTTCAACCCTTTGTTTACTAAACCCAGGTCCCTCCGGGATGGGTTGATACTGGATTAAAGGATGTGCAGTCCGAATAGGTAACCCTCAGCCTTCCAAAGAGAGTGCTGGGCTCAGGGGTTAAATTACCTCCTATTGTACAGCAGAGACCAAATCCAACTGCTTCTGAAACAGCCGAAAGTACGAGACCTGATCAGGGATGGCAAGGAAGGATGTCCCCAGCATCCCCTGTCCCATTGCTATTCCCAGACGTCTGCCACCCGCTGCCAGCACTGAGCTGAGCAGATTTGTTTTCCCTTCTGACTCAGTGTGACCACCCCAACGGGCTTTGAGCAGCCGTGTCCTCCGCAAGGGATAATGCATCGTTTGGGAAAGCAGGAGTGAAGATGGAAAACACACAGTGTGGGTGTTGGTTTGTGATGGGAGTGATCGGGAGCTCAGCCAGGGCTCTGGCACCGAGCTGTGCACCACAGGGGTCCTGCTCCTCCCCAGCTCTGCCTTTCCCCTCTTGTTGTATCTGATAGAATGGATGAATGCAATCTTTTCCCCTGCCAAAGGAAGCAGATGCAGGAGGGGAACTTGGAATTGTGAATCCTGCTGTCACTGAACCCAGATACCAGGCTTTGGCGAGCCTTTCACAGCCAGTCAATAAGCAAGGGCAGCCACAGCCTGCCGCAGCACTTGACACTGCTGAAATGTGTTCGGGGACTTGAGGAAAGGCAATGGGAGAAGGCAACCTATTATTGCTAATAAACAGCCAGAAGGCAAGAGAGCTGGCACCAAGAAATAGAAATAGGCACTAACAACAGCTTCTGCAAAGCATGAAGAGCCACAGGGAGCTGCTTCGGCTCCGCAGCAATGGGCTACATCATGCTGAGGAAGATCAGGGGGACACCACCACGCACATGGCCCCTTGCAGAAATAGATATCGGAAATGAAGCAGTTCCATCCGCACGATGGGACTTCACCCTTCTCAAGAAGCTATGGGTCAACGTCCCCATATGTCCCCACCCTTGTGATACATGCACAGAAATAAATAGCTTGATCTAGAAAGAGCGGAGGGGAAGAACAGGCAGCTCTGCTGCTGGGTTTCAACAAGAGATGGCCATTTCTGAGCTCTTGATGGGGAACATCTCCCTCCTTTCCAGGAAACAGAGCACCCGAGGCAGGTCCCACTGCCCTTGCACTGAGGTCCCCTTGGCTTCAGCTGGAGCTGGACCAGGGCTCCCCTCTCCCTTCCCCAAGCAAGATCCTGACTGCCAAAGGCACAGAAGGTTTTGAAACTCATTTCTCTTGGGAAGCGTCATACCTTGCCAGTCTGACCTTCCTTCTCCCTCTCTGGCAGCTAATCAATCGCAGATTTCAACTGGAGAGTTCTAATGCAACACAGGAAGGACAGACGATACCATGAATCTTATTTGGCAGGTGGGGAAACTGAGGCACAGGATTTTGTTTCAACTTTAAACAAATGAGATCAAGAACATGGAACAGAAATAAATCCCGGTCCAGCCTGTGATCTGCCACATCACACGGCTCAGCTTTTCATGAGACACAACTCTTGCTGTCTCCCCCATTTCCCAGGTTTACATCTTTCTCCCTTTCTCCCACCATCTATTCCAAATCTTCCATTACTTTTGTCTTCCCCTCATCAACTGCTTCCCCCTTTTTCTCCATCCCTTCCTTTCCATCTCCATCCTTCTGTATCAGACAGCAGCTATTTGTGGAGAGCTGCTCACCAACACCCAAACCAGCCGCGTTGGGTAGCCAAAACCACCACATTCCACCAAAGGTAAAAAAGTTATTTAGGGACCTACCAGTCTACCTGGACTTCTATATCTCTTGTCTCTACCTTGGAGGGTGCATCTCCATCGCTGTCCTTACTGCTGCTCTTCAGGAGATCCAGGACAGGCTCTATTTCTTTGAGAAGTTCATTGTCTTCAACGCCACCGTTGAGGCAAGGGTAGCCACAAGCACCCGCCTTCCCCTTTCCACTGCCCTGCCCTTTGCCACCAGTAACGACGCCGTTAACGTGGACCACCGGCTCCACCTCCTGCCCAATCTCTCTTGTCCACAGGGAGCCCATGGTGCGATCGGCTGCTGGCAGTGGCTGCTCTTTGCTGTGCAGGCTTGGGTTGGACAAGTCAACCGCCTTCTGGGCTGGGCAGAGGGGTCTGGTGACGCGGATGGTTTTTGGTGTCCCGTCGCCTGCAAAAGTGGTCTCCAGGTGAGTGGTGAAGCCCTCGGGGCCCCGCAGGATGAGAACCACGTAGGTCTCTGAGGCGATGCTTCTCAATATCTCCAGCGCGGTCTCATAGCTCACGTCCACCAGCGGTTTGCTATTGACGGCTAAAATGATGTCCCCAGCCTGGATGAGGCCACTCTGCTCTGCAGCCCCTCCCCGGATCAGGTCGGAGATGATGACGGGTGGCTTGCTGACGCGCTCCTTCACCAAGAAGCCGAGGCCGCCCACCTTGCGCTTGAAGAGCCTCACCGAGATGACGTTGGGCTGTATCTGCTGCACGCTGAACACATTCTCTTCCATGGCAGCCCCTCTTTTAAAGCCTGCAGACCAAGACCTTGGCACCTGCTGAGCACAGAGGGATTCACTGTCTGAGATGCTCACCCACACCGGAGTGGGGAAGGGACAACTCTTTGGCTTTTGAGCAACTGGCCTCACTGCAGAACTCCTCTGGGCTTTGGCTGCAGGCTGGTTTTCTTCAGCATACTCGCTGCTGCCTGTCTCTGTAATGCAGCCTGGGTACAGCAGGGTGTATCACCGTCGGAAAGCAAGGCTAGGAGAAGGGCTGGGCATCGCAGGGGCCGGAGGGGACAGCATGCCAGATTCCAGTCAGCCTCTGGTCCTGCGCTGAGCAGAGGAGGGGATGCAGCCCGCTCACTTCACCGACATCCCTGAAAGCAGTGCATGAGCCTCTTCAGCTGGAAGGGAGGAGGAAAAGAAAAGCAAACAACAAAGGAGAAACAGAAGTGAGACAGGGCACGCGTAAGTGCCGGCACAGCATGGGCTCGGCGCACCACAGACACCCCTGTGCCTCAGCCCAGCCCCACACATGCCACCCCCTGGCTGCGCTCCGAAGCCAGGCTGCAGCTCCCCATCGCTCTGGGCTTTGTTTCCTCCACCCCTCCCTGCCAAAAGCAGCACCATCTGCTCGGCAGGGGATGGGGAAGTGCCAGGGGAGCCCGGGGAGGGGGAGCCGGGCTCAGACCATCCCTTCTTTGACCATGGGGAGCCAGGCTGGCAAATGGGTAGAGCTGCATGGAGTGCAGCTCCGGTGCCGGACGAGGATCTCCTCTCCATGTGCTTTCCGGAGTATCCAGCAACCTGATGGTTGAGGTGGATCGAGGTGAGCAGACAGGGGATGTGCATCCCTACCCAGGATGAAACCCATTCCATAGACACCGTCACACCAAGAGGGTTTTACTCTTTCTAGTGGTAGCCACAAGCAAACCAAGGCAGCAGAAGATACTCAGCTCCCCTTACCCCAAGTTACAGCAAAGCACTTAGAACGGTGAGTGCTTTTAAGCCTGGCTACAGGGAGCACAGCCTGGCTCAGCTCCTCCTCTTCCCATATTTCAAGCCTGGCACAGGGACACAGGAGGCAAAGCTCGCACTCCCCCGTGCCCAGCCCTGCCATCCAGCTCCAAGCAGCTCGCAAACAAACTGCTTTAGCTGATGGAAAACCATCTAGAGGAGAGCATGCAGTGAGTTTACCCAGCTCTCAAGGGAACCTCATGCACTGGGGCATGACTCTACCGCCCATGCGTGGCTTGAGGAGCCACGTTTCATTGACTCCTGATGAGACCCTGGTTCATACATGCCGATGCTTGCATTTTGCTAACTTCAGCTCCAAAACTCCATTCTCTGCATACCCCTCCTGTTTCTTTGTTGCTCTGGAGGACGTGTCTCTCTGGGACCGTGCCCTGACATTTAACGGTGCGCTGAAAGGCAGATGCCTTCTTTTCGTTTTTAAATCTGAATTTTGGGGAGAGAACAGAGGGCACGGGATCTGCAGGCTGGAGGCACTGGGGTGCCAAATAAAACACACTCCTGTCACCCAGAGACAGCACATTCAGGGCAGCATTTGAACTTTTAGACACCAAACCCCTCTCTTCCAGGAGTTCCCTTCAGCTCCCAGATGGGAAAGACTAGGATCTGAGGAGCAGGGCAGTGACAGCAGCCCTGGCATTAACTCATTTGAGTGTTTTAATCCTCATGTGATGAAGGCTGCTGACCCCAGACTGGCTTTCTACAGGTGAGTGAAGAGCAGAGCAATTAGAAAGCGATAACCCAGGCTGATGGATTTAACCCCTATTGCCCTTCTCCTGCCATTACTCATCCCTGCAGAGCAGCAGCAATGTGAGAAGGGTAAATGTCACCTGAGTAGATCAGTGGCAGTCACCTCCTCAAGGGCTAATTAACACGGGTGACATAAGCCGTAATTACCCACTGACTTCCCACCAGTGGCCCTGGCCAGAGGTGGCTGGAGCAGGACCTCTGGCAGCAGTGATGGGTTGTGTCACCTCACAGGACTTGGAGGAGCACAGCAGGACATCCCTGGGTCCTCAGGTCCAGAAGGGCAGGGAAGGTCACGTACCTGGGGAGGACGGAGGGAAGCAGAGATCTGCTTCTATGGGGAAGGTCCTGTCCCTCTTCTTCCTTTCCATCCCCTTCATCCCTTCCCCAGCCAGAGCTTGCTTTCACCGGTGACACTGGACACAACAGGATCCCAGGCAAGTCTTCCCTCTCATTTGCAGGCTCTTTGGCACCGGTGCCAAACCACAGGACCTGGCAGATCTTCTCCCTGCCCAAGCTCTGTCTTTTTCCCTCCCTGCTCCTGGGAGCCCATCAGCACAAGCCCTGCAACCCCCAGCCCCTCCACTGGCCCCCATTACAAACCCAGTCACCACCACCCTGATGTCCGGGCAGGTCCACCAAGAGCAGGACTCATTTCTAATATATTAGCTGACACTAGGATGAACCAGGCTTCGAAAGCAGTATAAATACCATGCGAGTGCAGGACTGTCATCTTTCTTCCAGGGGACAGCCCTGTTATTAGCTCTGGATTAGTCACCAGCTATGAACGTCTCGCAGCGGGTGAAGTCTGTGTTCACATTATGCTCATACCAAAGGGGCCAGGGCCACCTGATTGACTGCCTGCCGCAAGCCCCTGTCACCACCAGGCATCCCCAGCAGTTCCTGTGGGCAGATGCTCAGCAGCTGGAGGAGATGATGCCTTGCAGCTTATCTCAACTCCTCATTGCAGTGCTTGCAGGGGAGGGGGGCAATGCTGAGCCTCATCTACCCCAAATAGCTGAGAAACCCTGAAGTATTTACAGTCCCCCACTCTTCTCTCACCAGGCCAATTTCCAGTCCTTCTCTTCAAAACCTTATAGCAAAGCTTATAATCTATTACATATATGCAGCTCCAGCCTGCGGGATCCCAGGGAACAGAATTATTGCTGATGCACATCATTCCCCATCCCCAAAACCTGCCTTACAAGAGGGAAGAGAAGAGCTGAGTAGATTCCAGGTGGTACCCAAGCACCCAGCCAGGGCTTTCTCTGAGGTGGAGGTGACCAGCATGTCCCTATAAAAAAGAGGGTGACTTGTTCCTTCCTTTTTCTCAGCTGCTTCCCAGAGTAAGGAAGGACAGAAAAACTCCAGAAAGCAGACAGGCAGGCAAGGAGATGGAGGGCAGCCTGTTTCTAAGCTCCTGACCCTTCTGTTCCTTTGGGGAAGAGCTGGACAAGCATTTTCTTAGAATCATTTAGGTTGGAAAAAACCCTCAGATCATTGAGTTCAACCATTTTCCAGCTATAAAATCTTGCACAAACTCAGACTGAAGATGGGAGGGAGATGGAGAAGCTCAGGAGTCGCCTGGAAGCACAGGGAAGGCTTCCCCAGACGTCCAGCATGGGTCAGAGCTTCCCCATGCCCAGCTCCCAGTGTGTCCCTGGACATTGGCAGGTCTATTCCCAGATGGAAGGTGAAAGATTCAACCCCTTGTGAAGTGATGGGAAGATGGGGGCTGTTTGCAGCATGGATGAACTCTGCTCAGCTCTGATGAGCTCAGTTCTCCCTATGAGCATCATTAAAATTGATTTATGAACCCAAGAGAAGAAGCACATTTACCAGGTCGTACATGTGAAGCTATTGGAGATGTCAGTTCTAAGTCCTCAAAACCCATGAGAGCAGTGTGGTGAGCAGTGTTTCACAATGTCACTTGGGTGGAAACACTTATTTCACCCCTGAAAGACACAGGAGGTGGCCAAAACCATGGGCAAAGTCAGGTTCAGCTCCTTGATAAACATCCACCGTCATTGCCGTCCCACTCCCTGCCTCAGTTTCCTTCCTCTTTCCAAAGCATAAACCTAACTCAAATCACAGAAGATCAACAAACCCATGTAGAGCTGCAAACTTGTAGCACCCCAGACAAGCGTTAGCCCTGATCTCAACACCAGTCCACACTGACAGTGCCTGTTTGGAGGCTTCCATCGGTGCAGGGAAGAGCAGCAGAACAGGCTCCCCTATGGCAGTGATGAAGACATTTTCTTAACATAGAAGCCCTATGAAAAGCAATAACAAGAACCTTTTAGAGTCACCAGATAACATTTCAAGCAAACTCCAGCACATACGTTAATTGACTGATTTGATTTAGGAAGCAAAGCGGAGGAGAAATCAATCTTAGGAGCTTAACACAATCTCTTAACTCTCCAGCCAGGGGCTGCAAGTGATGGTGAGTTAGGATGTACCCAAGATCAGCCCACAGCGTGGGCACTTGGGTTGCCCTTGCCCTCACAAATCGATTTTGAGCCTTGTCTTCACTGTGGTAATGGCTTATATTTCTATGTGCCAACTTTAAATGGACACCATTGTCCTATTTAATTAGTTTTGGTGGGATTTATAGTGCTCAAGGAAGAACCCCAGGGCTGATGGATTTATGCCTGTTTAATTTTTACGACCCATGGAGCACCAGTGGATCTGATGAGGAGTGATGGGATGCAACATATGCAGTTACTGTAAACCTGTGTGTTTGTGCAGCCGAAAATGGAGCATTAAAGTGATTCACTGGCAGCCAGCTCGCCCATGCCAGCAGTTCTGTGTTCAGCTCCCACTCGGCTCAGACCAGCAACACGATGTATCTGTGTACATGGCCTTTTAATCCTGACATTATATAGACCATGCTCCCCCAACTATCTCTGATTATCCATCTCCCACCAACCTGGCCAAAATCCACCCAGGAAGGAGAAAGCCCTTCTTCCTTCACAGCCAAACCACACACTCTTATTCTGCCTTCCCATCCCCAGTGCACCACGCTGGGAAGTGGCTGTTTCACCCGGACCACAGTGGTTTATTCACCTCCAATAAACCTGATTTACACCTAGGAGTGAATTAAAGAAGTGGCACTTTGCCATCTGTGCAACATCCTGGTGCTAGTGCTCAGTGTCCAGGGATGCTACATCGCTGCTGGACCACTTCGTACAGCCATGGGAAGCAGTGGGCTCAAGAAGGATACTGCCAAAGGGGTGAATGGTTGAGCTCTCAGTCCTGGAAACACCCTCACCTCCCTCACATCAGAAAGACACAGATGTTTGCATTGAAAACACACCTATAACTGGTAAAAGAACAGTTAATAACTTAACTACTTGCTTTCCAGTACAAATAAATCCACGTCCGTTCCCTGAGAGGACTCATTTGCCTCTAATCATGGGGTTGCTTTCCGGAAAACAAAACAATCCGTGGTTGCTCATGGCCACATCTTTGGGCTGAAGCTGCCCTAAAGTCCCACAACATGCACATTTATTCAACTCCTTACCCTTGTTTTTGTATTCATCCCAACTGTCTCACCCCAGGGAATTAAACAGCCAGGAAAGCCTGGCCCTGCTGGCAGCGGCATCCACTGGCACACCCTGTAAGCAGTTGGATCATTCTAGGTCCTTTCCAGCTGAAATACTCTACTCTCTATTCAGACCAGCATCCTGCACACTCTTTATCATGGAGCATCAACACTAGAGGAGGCAGAACTGCACCAAAACTTTGCTGTAATTTAATGAAGTTCCTCATCCCTCTTCCCTTCAGCCCATCCGATACAAACCATACCTCTCCAAGCAGACCTCAGGCAATGACTTTAATGTTGCCAAGACAACTGTGTTGACAAAATTCCCTTATTTTTTTTCCCCGGATGACAGGAACAAGGCTTTGTTTTAATTTGGAGTTCAAGGCTTAGCAGATTTCAGTCACACGCCTGCCATTTCTCTTCTACTGTTTCTTGGCGTCTGTGGTGTGTGGCTGAAACAGAGTTTAGATAAACCTGTCAATTCTGCCGCTTACCCCCTCTAAAACTGATGCTCTTATTAGGGCTCAGCCCATCTGTAAAACATAAATTTCACCACCATCAATTTGCCAAGGGGATTGGAATTAAACCAGTGACTCCAGTTTGACAAATGGGACCCGTGTTAACACCACACCACTTTGTCCTAAATGACAAAAAAGGTAGAAAGGAAATAAATGAGAAAATGCCACTTGACGGATGGTGTCAGAATCCAATCGCAGCACGAGAGGGGGATTGTGGTTCCATTTAGGAAAGAACATGGAAAAGGGAATTCAGAAATCACAGCAGGTTGGCTGGAGCTGCAATAGCTCCGGAGCTGCCAGCCGGCATCAATAGAGTCAGCGACAGAGCTCTCGGCTCAGAGTCAGCCCAGGAATTCAACTCCCGGCTCGTCTCAGCAGCTCACATTCTCGTCCCCTCCTTTACTGCTGACTCCCCAAAATCCTTCTAGAATAGCATCAAATTTGCCTCCTCTAACAAGCCAGTGGGAGATGCAGCCCAATTAGGACAGTAAATAGCAATAAACCTGATTGTCACCAACTTCTTCTGATAGAGTGATTCATGTCACTATTTAAAACCCCAGGCAAACATTGGGCTCCTTACGGCACAAGCCTGGGTTCCTCAGTCTGGAGGCGCAAGCCAGCAGCTCCCCGTGAAAGCCTGCCTATGAAAAAAGCAATGGGATTCTCTCTGTCCCCCTTCTTCAACATCAAATGGGGCAGGAGGACTCGAGGTGAGATTCCGTGCTGATGAATTAAGTACACGGAGTCAGAGCAGAGCCCTCACCCTCTGTGCACTCACATCCTCAGTGACTCTGCAAGACAGAAAGGAACATAATTTGCTCCCCCGAGTTTCTATCTGCACTTTTCTTAGGGTTTTGCATTAGCACTTGTTGCCATAGTATCAACAGTGACAGCAAAGGTCTCAGGGAGCCTCCTGGGACCCATTCCATGTCCTAGGAAGGGCTCTGGCTCTAATGCAGGCAGGACTGTGGGAGATGGGGGGGTGTGGGTTGGGGTGGAATTTTCTGTTTCCTTTCTAACTCTTTCCTTCAAAATTAAACTGTGCTGAGGCGCTGGCACAGGGTGCCCAGAGAAGCTGTGGCTGCCCCATCCCTGGCAGTGCTCAAGGCCAGGTTGGACACAGGGGCTTGGAGCACCCTGCTCCAGTGGAAGGTGTCCCTGCAATGGCAGGGGATTGGGACTGGATTCCTTCAACCCAAACCAGTACGGGATTCTATGAGTGCATGAGAGAGAGGAATAGAAATAGGCTCTGATGCTCATCAGTTCCTGGGTTTTTTCCTCTTCTCTCCATGGGACAATCTTATGCTGGCGATGCTGCCTGTGCCTGCAGCAGCCGCAGCCCCTCTTGAAAACAGAGGTTTTGCCTATGCCAGAGGAGGTGATTTTGGCTTCCTCGACGCTCAATAGTGGTATTAAGGGGAGAGACAGCAGTGGGGCAGGCTGCATACCAGTACCACAGTCCCGCTGCACCCAGTGGGACTGGAGCCACTGACCACAACATGCCACTGATATTTCCAAGGATGCGTCCTGCTCTCAAAAGACTGAGCTTTCATGACTATCAAGGCAAGGAAGAACTGCATCTTTTCAGCATGTCTGAAAACAAAGGCTTGAGGCTCTGCAAAATAGGATTGAGACAAGCCTGTCCTTGAAGAGCGTTGCAAGATCTCGTCAAGCATAAGGAGTTGCCTTAGCATAAATACCTCCGGTTTTGTATATACACACAGAGTACTTGCAGGCTTCCACACTCTGCATATAGCATCAACATACTGCTAACATATGGGCTTTCCAGACTGTGTGTTTCTCATGCTCACAGCCAGATCCCAAGCACTTGCTTGGCATCACATTGGCACTTCATTCCGCTTGCTTTACAGCTGCTGTGAAGGGTGGCAATGCATTGGGTCAGGTATCACACACAGCCCATCGCAATCCACTTGGAACGAGCATGTTACATCTGGCTTCAGCCAGAAAAGGGCTGACAAATCCTTCCCTCTTCAGGACACAATACAGTTATTTTTGGCTACGTACTAGAGATCAGATCACGCATATAGATCTGATTTAATGCACACGATACAATCAGAACAGCGTGAGTACAGCAAAGGCATTTTAGCTTCATTTGGAGCCTCCTCTCAAAACCAGTCCCCTCCTGTCGGGATTGTATTTCTTTAGTAAAAATTGATGGTATCAACAAGTATCAAACAATATTCTCATTACTCAGGAGAGGTAGATGCTAATCTATGCGAGCCGAGCTCATGTGACTTGTCAGTTACTATATATAGTTGTTTTCAGGCACTGATTTAGGCAATCTGGCAGATTTCCTAAGCCTTTGTACAGATACACTACTGAAATGGAAAAGACAAAATACACGAGCAAAGCAGGGGGTGGAAAGAAAAAGCTGAGAGTGGTAAAATGTCCCCGGGGGAGGACCAACCCCTCCCCATCAGTAGGCACACAACATTAATTGCAAGTGAGGATTCAGCCCAAACCCCTCTGCCTAAGATGGCCTCTCCAGTACTCGCTCACAATCATTGTACTGACAGAGGGAATAAGCAGGATTCAAAGGGCACAAGGACTTGTCGCTCTCCTTTGCTCATGAGGGAATGTAACGCTTCTCCCAGTGCAGGTGTCTGATCAGAGAAATAGCCCCTGAAACCCCAGGTCTGCATAAGAGGAGACTTTGTGCTGGGAGTTTGTTTGCAAACACATGCACGCGTTAAAACAGGAGAGTATGTAACTGAGTGTGTGGTATCTTTAAGGAAATATTCTGGGTATTACGAGCAAGAAAGAAATAGAAGGAGGAAGAAATAGCTGATGCAAACCCAAATTCTTTACAATAGGACATCCTCACTAAGAGCTTTACCAGAAAAGACATAACCAACCAAGACATGCAGGTGGAAATCTCAGGGAGATTCTATTTTGAACAGCCTCCCTGCCCCAAAAGCTTCCTACAGCTTTTGTGTGATGTTCCCCATGGATCTCTGCCTGAACCATCAGCATTTAGGGTGTAGAAAAGGAAGACGAGCTGGCATTTAAAGCTGTCGAGCCCCCAGCCACTGCAATTGCTCCCTGCAATCTCCCACGTCTCCCTCTCCAGACAGCCTGTGCTCCCACGGGAAGGAAGGAGACACTTCCCCTCCATTGCGGTGGGAGGCGGATCAGCTCCTCGGGGGCTCGGCGAGGTAATTGTCAAGTTGCTGCCAGGATTTCCTCCTGACAGTCATAACTTGAAAGCATTGGAAGAAAATGTCTGCACCTGGGCTGCGGAGCCGCGGAGCTGAGGCAGGGAGAGGCTCTGCGGGGCTGGGGCTGGATGGGGCAATGCACGCCCACCCCAGCACCAGATGCTCCAGATGCGCCTCTACAGAGGTCTCTTTTTCTTCTGCTTTGACAGTAAAAACCAAAAGCTTTCTACTATCTACCACAAACTGAGCCGAGAGCGAGACCACAGGCAGGGCAAGCACGGTTCATTCCCGCTGCTCCTGCGACAACTCCCTTCTGCATTTAAAGCACATCCAGAGAGGACTATCGAGGTCCCGAGTAGGGAGAGGGAAGGGGCAAGAACCGACCTGACCCTCTCTGGAGGACCGGAGACGGTGCTGAGCTGGGCATCCCAGGGCTACGCTCCTGGGGCTGGAGCCGCCTTGGGGTGCCTCTTCCCCCCCCCAGCGATGGATGCGGACCTTGCTCCCACCCCAGCTCCCCGGGCACAGCGGGGACACTCCGGGTCATCCCTAACCCAGCGTTGGGGTGGTAGTGGCACCTCCTGCAGCCCCGAGCCCTTCCTGAAGGTGCCCGCGCTGTGGCGGGGGGGATGTGTAGCGACACTGCCGGGCAGCGATCAGCACCCGGGACAGCTCCGGCACTGCCCCAGCAGCGGCGGGGGGGGACGGGACGACGACAATCCTGGACCCCCATCCCGGGAAACTGCTCCCCCCCCAAACCGGGACACTGCCTTTGTCAACTTCCCCCTCCCATCCCTCCGCTCCCGACCGCGTCTCCGCCGGTCCCGCTCCCTTTCTTCCCCGGGCGGACTGTCCCGTCCCCCGTCCCGTGTCCTCCCCGGTGAACCGTCCCCCATTCAAGCGGCCCGCCCCGCCCCACCTCAACTTGCTGCAAAGAGTTACGGGGGAGGGAAATACCCATCAGC
>JAOEHY010036838.1:0-10650 GCA_025447955.1 Psilopsiagon aurifrons | reverse complement strand
AAAATGTTCAATAACTGTTCTCATAACTCAAAGCATCTCCTTCCACTCTGTTGTAGAAATGCAGAGATGGGATGAAGCTAGCTCTTATTTTCAATGGTTTATTACTTGGCTGAAAAACTGGCCTGCTTCAGGCTGAGATGCAGTATTTATGGTCACTGTCTGAGGCCAATTGAAAACTGAATCATGGAATTGAAATATTTGTATTAATTTCAAAAGAATAAGCTAAGAATGATGAGCCATTTTAAATTCCTTTCTCAGCCTGACAACCCCCAAATTACACTTATTTCAGTGCAAACTTGCAGCTTGGCCGCATTTAACACAGAACCTAAATTCTGGGTGTGGAGTTGTCAAGAGCGTGTTAGAAAAGGTGAGAGTAAACATACACATGCCCTACTTTGATAAAGGCATGGTCAGAAGTTTTCACTGGGCATTGGGGATGAAGGACTAAATGCTGCTGGAAAGAGCCTCTGTTCCAGCTCTGGAAGCTGAGCATCTCAGTTCAAGGCTGAGTGAAGAAGGGGTGCCATGGGTGCCACGGGTGCCATGGGTGCCACAGGTGCCATAGGCTTAGGACTGGCCCACTGTGATTTACGGGTGCTCTGCTCTGAGGTTGGGGCACCTTCGAGCATTGAATTTCCTACAGTGGTGGCATATAGCAGAGCAGGTGGAAATATCCAGTTACTAAATAATGTAGGAGATCATAAATTCATACCTCTGTTGGGTTTTTGCCCCCCTCATACATGACTGTACATGCAGACACAAACACACATGCAGCCCCTCCTCACACTTGCCTCAAGCAACACAAATGGCTTTCTTGGCACTATAAAAAAATACATCCCTTAGTTTTGTGCACTTTTTGGCAAACAAAACTTGGATTTTCAGTGAGTGGAAAGCGAAGGGAAATGGAGTTCTCATCCATTCGATTAAGTGCTTGAATTTATTTGGGGGAGAAGATATTCCCTGCCTGACTCAGTAAATATCCGCCTGGAGAGTCCTTTTTTTGCAGTTCAACCCCCAAAAGCAGCACTGGATCTCTGTGTAGGCAAGAAAGCCCAATTTAAAGCTCAGCATCCAGGCGGAACCTGGAAGTCTCTTTTAAAAGGCGCTTTCATAATGGCATGTGTATGAGTTGGGCATTTTCTGCACAAGGGTAGAAGTACAGGCTCCACTCTAAATAGTGCTATGACCAGCTGAGGACAGGGCAAAGCCTGGGACAGTGTAAAAGATACAGCTCACAAGAGGCTGGTTTTAGTGAGCGATCCCTGTGCTCTGCTTGGCAAAGCCATCAGAGATACAGGGCTGAGCAAGCTCTGCTGGGGAGGGCTGGGGCACCCACTGCAATGGGTGCTCAGCTGCTTCCCTTGGCTGCTGAACAGGTTTTCCTGCCATAAACCTACATACTCTATTTTGAGGTAAGACGAGGGTTGGGCACACTCTGGTTTAGACATTGATGGGATTAGCAGCTGCTGTGGCAGATTATGGGAAGTTATAGAAAGGCTGTGGGGGAGTAATTCTGGCTCTGCTGCTCTGAAGGGGAGAGGGACCGGCTGCTGGAGGGGTGCACAGTCTGTCTGCCCTATGCCAGCACAGCCAGACACATAGCCAGGCTGCCCGAGCTCCCACCTCCAAGGCGAGGGGACATTGGCACCCCTTTATCAATAGCTATTGCTCCCACTGTCCAGCAGCAAGCCCAAGTCTGGCTTGTGTAGCAGTGAGTGGCTCGTCCATGACCACTGACTCCTGATGGGGCCAGCAGCAGAGCCATGCAGACCCTCTCTGCAAGCCATGGACAACAGGTCTGAGATGCTGTCACATTTCTAGGGATTGACCTTCATATGGGCAGGCATGGCAGAAAATAAGCCACAGGAAAATAAATTGCTTTCTACTATGATCAATCTGCGTTAGGATAAACTAATGCAAAACTATTCACCTCCTAGCCTTTCCCTACACATTTGCCCTGCTTAAAACAAGGATGAAATATCCATCACAATGAAAAACTTGGTGGTGCCTAAGGGAGAGATGATCTTGGCTATGGCCTTTGTGCAATATAAGCTGACAGAGAATTAAAGCTGCAAAATGAGCAGCAGTGGGCCACAGCTGGATTTATGACCGTGTACATTACTGTGAGGTCTGTGCCATCCTTGGCTTGGCCACCTGGACTTTCATATGCTTTCTGCAGGATATCGTGTCCTACATTTCCTTATTTTATCAGCCTCGAAATCTCTTTGTCTTGCCAAAATTGGGGAACAAACTCTGCTTTGATTTAAAACCTTGCCTGATTTAACACACGTAATGAGACAAAATCTGTTTCTCAGCCAGGAAACCCTTTCCACGAGGCACTTCCTCAAATCATATGGACTCCTGGCTAGAACCAGGCTCTGCTGAGTGCTACGGCTCCTCAAATCCATATTTCACTTCCTGCCTAAACTGTGCTCCAAAATCTCAGCTTGCTTTTAAACTCCCTGCAATGGTGGGTGCCACCTTGCTTTTGTGAACCCTATGTGCAGCACTGGGTCTGCTCCCAACTCGGGAGCCTAAAGGGATCTTCAGGCAAACTTCCTAGCCAGTTCCAGGTAGCAAGCAATGGAGAGGACTCCTGGCCCCTGGCTGCTGTCAGGAGCAAACTAGCTCTTGGGGGCTGCAAGCTCTTCCCATCCCTACCATGGATAGGGAAGAATAATTGTGAATTTAAGGCTGAGCAGAGATGGATGTTGGCTATGGGTTGCTCTAAGCAATGCAGCTGCAGAGTCCTAGTGCTGTGCAACCACTCTGTTGGCCAGAGCTGTATTTGAGGATGTTCCTCTTATTAAGAGGAGTTTTAACTGTTGCACTGCAAATGGTCTTAGAATCGGTGAAGGTGGCAAAAGGGAACAACAATGAGATCCTTCAAGAGGTACAAAGAAAAGAACAGATTGGAGAAGGAGTCCCCACGCATTTGGAGGGGACTGCAACTCCTGTGGCTTCCCCACAGTGCTATGGGGTAAGGGAGAGATGTGTCTGCAGATATTGGAAGAAAGGATTTTGGGGGGCCTGATCCACTTAACACTCACGGGAGCAAGCCCTTGGGGGAGCCCCTTATGAGGCCTCTGATCCACAACGTAAATCAGTGTCTTACTAGCTCCACCTGAAATATTGCCATTAAGGACATTCAGGTCCATACATGTACCTTAAATAAAAGAGGAGCATCTACAAGAGCATGTGTTTTGTTCTGATAAAACCCTCCTCTGTTTGGAACACTCAGACACTGCAGCTCAGCTGCAACCATTTCTGAGCTAATTCCATTACATTTAAGTATTCAACATTTTGGAAGGCTGGTATCCAGCAACAAGGAGGTTTCATGATTTCCTTTGTAATCTACCGGGTTATGGTGAATTTAAGGACACAGTGAAAGCAAAGATATCCTAGAAACAGACATGCTTGTATTTCCATGTATCTTGGTTCACATCTCAGAATCCCTATTAGAGAATTGATTCTGAGCAAAGTATTAGAATGAAAAAATGATTTCTAGCAGGTATTTCATGCTTTCATGGAAATAGTAAGGGTTGCCTATTTCTTTAAATAGAATTAACAGAATTATCCTGAAATCCTAACTGATCTGTACTGACTTTTAAGAAATCACTTGAAAGAAAAGCAATGGTTAAGGTCCATAAGGATCATCCTTGGAGTAAGTTTTGTGGCTGCACTGAGGAGAGCTCTATAAGATGGCAGCAGCCACTCAGCATCGCACCTACTTGGTCTTTGTGCTGCGGGTAAGGATGGGACCTGGAGCCAGTGTCCCAACAGATCCCATGCTTAGGCTCTGCCCTAAGGCAAGCACCTTCAGGGGCTGCAGAGGAGACCTCCTCCAGCAGCAGAGCCAGCTCCTTCCTGCCACTGCTCAGAAGTCAGCAGAGGGGTGCAAAGAGGATTATAGAGGGTGAAGGAGAAGAAGCAAGTGATTGGACAAATAAGAGACGATACTTCCAACTGCATCTAGTGCTCACTCTGCCATATTCTACCATCCTGCAAAATGAAACGATGGCTCACCTGCAAATGCTCCTGATAGGAAAAGGATGACACTTAAATCTGTGCTTTTTAACAATTAAAAAGGCAGGTCTGCCTGTGGGTCTTATGGTTTGTTGTCTAGTGGCTTGAAATACCTTCTCAAAACTCCTTGTGCCTCCTAACTCTCTTTTTCAGAGCAGTAACGTAGTGTAAGCTATGTGAAACACTTGAGCATTTCATTTACACGCATCCAATCTATGCTCAAGGCACCTTCTCCTGTTTTCTATTAATTCTCAAAGTTGAGAACCCCAAAAGTCCCAAAGCGTTTTCACAGAAAAGGTGGAGGAATTCTGGTTAAAAGCTGAAGGTATAATTAAGTTTAGACAGGGTAAAAAGTAGTAGCAATAATAGCAAAATGTGAACTTTAAAATGATGAACTCTCATTGTGCAAAATAACACGGCTTTGGTTGAATGAGCCCTTGTTTAAGAGTGGAGATAGTGTTATTCTATTTCAGGCGCTCTGAGTAGGCGAGCAAATTTTCCCTGTTGGAAAAAAACTCCTAATAAAATCCAAAGGACAGCAAGGAACTTCTCTAGATTACCATGGAGATAACATTTGCTTTGTTTGCCATATGTGTCATCGTTACCTCCTCTATTTCATTATTTCTATAAGGGATTTTGATTATGTTTCGATCAAACCCAGTAAGTCTGGACGATTTCTGCACTTTGAGCACAGTGTTAATGCCGCTTCCACTCACTCAGTCATCCCAGGACAACGCTTTCGAATGGACCTAGATGGGAAGAATAAGCCACCACAATTCACAAACACGCCATTTATTCTCATGTCACTTACTGTAACTACTATCCTCCTCTTTTGTTCCATCAATTGTTCCATCTGCTTGCAACTGCAAGTGGTATCCTTGCCTGCTGTATAGCTTTGTTACTATACCTTTAAGCTGAGGCTCTGTAAAGAAACAATAGTGAGATTAATGTGGGAAATCCTGATGTGTCGTTCCAAGCGAGCAGGATGCTAAAACCCAAACCTCCAGGTTTCTTCTCAAGGCTGAGATACCAAAAAAAGACCCAAACCAAAAGCAGGGCAATCAGCTTTGCAACACTTTTCATTTGGGAGACCACATTTATGCCTATGAAATCGATTGCCAAAATGATTAAATGCCACTTTCGATTGCAGTGTAGGTAGCACAGTAAAACCTACTTGCAGTGAATACAGATTCCGACAGTGCGCTGCTTGGTCTCAGCAGCTCAGCCCTATTTCATTTAAGATTAGGAATGAGCTGGCAAAGAGCGTATTCCACCTTTTAAAAAGGTGTGAGTTCTTAAACGGAGAAAGAGGACTACTACGATAGCGTTAATAAGAGCCATAGTGACAGTTGAGAGCCTAAATATATAGCAGCAAATGCTCAGCACAGGAGCTGCTGCAGTTCTAATAAACAAACCCCCCTTCCTCACTGCTCTGAAGAGTACAGAGCATCCGAAGTGATAAACTACTCAATGAACATATGGAAAACGGAAGGGGGAACCCTGAAAACCAGCAATGTGTGGAGCTGCAAAATAAATATTACCATAAGGGCTGAGGTAATTACCTCATCAGCTAGAAGAAGAAAGATCAAAACAACGCATAGCTTGGATAGGTTTCTTTATATCATAACCATCCACGAATTCACAGCTTGAAAGCGAGATATCTCACGCCGTTTCAGATCGTTCTAGACCACAAAGTACACAGCAACAGGACCTGCTGTCAAGTCTGTCATTTCAGATATCTAGGAAATGCACCAGGAGTAATTGCAAGAAAGCTCTACTTCCACTGAATCCCAATGACATCTGCATTGTAGTCACTGCACACAGTTCTGCTTGTCAGGAGGTGATGCACCTCTGCAGCCTGCTCCACATCGTCTTACTTCAGAGATAAGCATATGGTGAAGATATGAGGTGTCATTTCCAACAGCCAATGTCTGGATAAGAGCCTTTGTGTTTGTAACCAAAGACGTTAGGGAGCTCTGCTACTGTGCTTCATTTTAGTAGGAACTGATGGCAAAAGCTTACAATAGTTTCTAGAAGTGCATCAGTTCCTAGGAGCAACCTTTAATAAGGGTACTGATGGATGCACAGCTCTTATCTATCGACTTTTTGACAACAAATTAATCTAGCCCTTACTTTGGCTTTTTAGCTGTAATACATCCCCAAACTGTTTGCAAACAGGGAGTTAGATACTTTTTCTGTGCCTGCTGAGAAAAGCAGGTTAAGTGGCCAACAGCATCAATGTTTCAGCACAACAAAGCAATAGCAGCACTACCAGAGGGTTTTGCTCCTCCCGTGTACAAAAACCCCACTCAGATCAGGGACTGAGTCTTCTTGCCTGATCTTTCGCCCCACTGACACAGAGAGCATCACATCTGCAGGGCTGCTGCGTGTATAGGATTCCTAGAAAGGAACAGGGCACTGAAGCAAAACTCTGGAAGGTGCCAGTGAAAGCAAAAAGCCTTGTCTGCAATCAGCAAACGAAGCACAGCTCAGGCATTCTGCGAAGCAGGAAGAGAAAAGCAGATCTCTAGAGTGCCAAGTTATTTAACATACAACCGAAGGAGGTGCATGTGTGGGAACTTCCCCTGCTAACATCTCCCCCACAAATAAATCACGTGTGTTTGTATATGTGTATGTGTAACAGGGAGCCAGACTACTGAATTACCAGCACATGGGTGCACACGGGTGTGCAAGTGTGGCAGATAGCAGGGGTGTGTGTTATCCAGATAAGCCAGATGAACACGAAAGGGGAAGGGACTGGCATGGGGTACCCATGTCTCTCAGATCATACAAGCCAGAAGTGGCAATACCTGCACCTTCGTTTCACCAACTCTGAGACACCGGTTCCTCTTTCCCCACACCTGATGCACATCCATCCCAGGCTGCATTCGATTAAACAAACCAACCCCCCCAAAAGATGTAACCCCTGCCAACCTGGTCGTCTTCTTCGCCTTTTCTTGGAGCCAAAGAGTTTGACCCTGGAAAACACATTCAACTTGTTCTTGTCGCAGCTTCCCTTGCTCTTGCTGGGGCTGTTGACACACTTACAGGCATTGGACTTCTCCCGCTCCCTGGCTTGTCTCTTCTGGCGGATCAGGGAGCTGGCGATGGCTGCAGCCATGGCCGCCACCGCCCCGGCACCACCGGCAGGTCAGGCGCGCGGGGTGTGCTGGCCCGCCACGGGCGCCGCAGCCAGCATGCTGCTCGGCCTGTCCCCAGTGCCAGGGACACTGCCGGGCGCCTCGGCCAACGCCACCCACCGCCAAGTGGCTTGGGAGCCCAGGAGACACCGGCGGGATGCTCGCACCACAGCCCCGGCTCGGGATGCAACAGTTTAGCTCAAGCTTTTTTGTCCGCTGAGATCTTCCACCTTTATGGGTTTTTCTGATGCTTTCTTATTCCACCCAACTCGGAGCAGTGGAAAGTTTGCAGGTGGAGGGGAGCGTTTCTGCAGAGATCAAGCAGATCACTTGCAAGGCATCCCTGTGAGCTTCTCCAGACGCGCTATTCACATGCAGACAGGGCACATCCACTTGGTGCAAGATCATCTCATCTCTCTTAGCCCCAATTTCTCCAGTTAACTTTTCTCCCCACCCATCCCCTCCCCATTGAAATCCCAGCAGACACCTGTTAGACTCCAGCAGGGGCTGTCCAGTTGCAGGGGAGGGGGGTGTTCTGGATCCTTTTCCCCCCCTCTTCTCCCTTAGGACTACATCCGAAGCAAGTGGTGGTGAAGACGCTGGGAGGGGGAGCCGGTGCCTGGAGCCTCGGCTGCCTGCTGCTGAATGCCGCTGGAAGCCTCTTCCCCTCCTCTGCTCACGGGTGCCGCTGCCAGCGCAGCCTCCCCTCCCCGGACGAGCTCGGGTTTTGCATCGCCACCCCTGTCACCAGCCTTGTCGCGCAGCCGGGGCTCCCCGCACGCTCGGTCGCCGGCAGCTCCGCGTCGCGACTGCCGCAGCCGGAGCCCCCGGCAGCGATGCACAGACCCGCAGCACCCCGCGCACACACACCCGCGGGTGTGAGCTGGGTGCAGAGATGAGGCGACGCAGCAAGCCCCTTATCACCACCCTCCCCTCCTCCTCTTCCTCCTCCTCTTTCTCTCCCAGCGAGCGCAGGCTCTCGTTGCGGAGGGGTCCCCAGGGTGCAAGCAGGAGCTCAGCGGGACCTGGTGCACCCCGGCTGCCCGCCCTCGCTGGCCTCACGGGCGGGGGGGGACCCGTTTTCGACCGAGCCGCCTCCTGGGATGGTGCAGACACCCAAACAGACGTGACTGCGGTGAGCAAAGAGCTGGCACCGCGTTTGGGGCAGCGGAGCGGTGACACCTGGCTGGAGCGGAAAGGTGGCTCCGGGGGGGTAAGGCAGGGGGGCTCCAGCCATAGCTCTCCCCTGCCTTTCCTCACCCTTACAGGAAGGCCCCCTCCCTGCCAACCTGATTTATTGGAGGCTTTTTGCCTCCCCCGCCTCCCCAAACCTGCTCTCAGCTCCAGAGACCAAAAAATCCCCAGAAAGACCAATTTGCTCATCATTGACATGTTCTCCCTCTTTCTTGTGCCCCCCCCCCCGGGGCCAGGCTTTCAGTGGGGGCCAGGCTGCGGGGGTACCAGAGCAGGGAGCAGCAGCGGTGCCACGACGCTGGGAGCAGAGCCTGGTGCCAGAGCCTGGCTCTGCGCTGTGGTTAATGCCTTGCTGTAGCTAATGTCCTGCACAGCAGACGCTGAACCCGGCACACAGCCGTGCTCCAGGACACAGGAAGAAGGATGCCCTGGGGGGTCTCTTTGCAACCCACTCCCTGCTCTTCTTTCGACAGATAGAGCCTAAAATAAAGCCCATTCAGGCAAGAAAACACAACAGAGATTTGAAGCCCTGAAGACAAACACCTATTGAAAGAATTTATCCCTCAGGCAAAAGGGATTCCCGTGGCTCAGAGGCACTGGGGCAGGGTTGGATGTCCTGTGAGCAGAGAGGGGAGGCATTGGGCTGGTTCCTTGCAGGAGCTGAGCTCAACTGGGGCTACAATGGCAACTGCCCAGGGCTCCACTGGGGCTATTGAGACACAACCCATGCAGGTGGGTTGGTGTGACAGCACCAGCTTCCTGATGCACTTTCAGACTCAGCCAAGCTTCCCAGGACACCTGCCTCTTCTTCCTCTCCTCCACATGCCCTTGGCAAAGCCAAGGTCCTCTCCGCCCTCCCTGGGATCCCAGACAAGCGCATTGGAAACCATGCCACCCACTAGCTTCACTTCAAAGAACTCAACTCAAAAGCTGTACCTCTGCATTTCAAGTCCTTCCCTGGACTAGAATCAGCTCACCAGGGGTCCAAATCTGTTTCTTCCAACTGGGAACTCCTGCGCCAACTAAACATGTTGCATGGCCAGGCTTTAACACCAGAAATGCCCATAATGCCCAGGTTTTAAGACCATGTCTGACCAAAGTACAATGTGTTCTATCATAGCTTGAGACCTTGGCAGCTGACATGCTATACTGAACTTGGCAGCCCCTCACACCTACCCACAATACCTCTTTTCTGCAAGAAATATATGTATACATGTACTCCTACACGTATAGGTATTTACACACACTCACCTTTGTTTGTGAGGCACTCCATGGCATCCACATATACATGTTAAATAAATCCTGCTCATTTCTTATTTAGGTTAAAGCGTAGGGTAAAAATAACTGCAATTCACAAGTTCCGCCACTACCTTCATCTGCCAGTCCACATAAGACATGTGAAATCCAACCCAAGAGACAGACAGTTGGCTATTATTAGTAATAACTCATCCTACTCAACTCACCAGTAACGTACTATGAATTTTGCCATCTTTCCACTTCCAATGCAGTCTTGTTTTCCCTAAGACTCTGTCATTACTTTATAAACATTCCCAGTTTGGAAAGCAGTGTTTGATCTTCAGATCAAAGTGAAGCTGCCTCATTGTGGTCTATCCTATAGGTCAGACGACATTTCGCATTCCCAGTGACTAACCAGAACTCAGGGCTTCGGCTAGCCTTGAAAATCCTGGGGCAAAGCAGGATATAAAAGAAGAATTTGGGATCTCTTCCTGCCAGGATTCCAGCCCGCACGCTTAAAATCCATAATGGAAATTAATTTGCACAAATGTTCCTTGACAGATAACTAAAGAGAGGAATAAAAATAGCCCATATGCATAATCAGATTGAAGTTTCAAAAACAGCCCTCCAGGGTTTTTTTGCCTGATCAGCCTCTCTCCATCTCTCAGTACTCCTACAAACATGTCTTCATTTACTATAAATGGATCATGAAAATGAGGATCTTGTTGGGAAAACGTCTTTGGTATAGGACCAGTCTTTGGATTACTTCAGTGTTCCAGATATAAAAATCCCAAGGAACAGCTTTATTTTCTTTGAACAGCAAGAGCTGTTCACTCCCCACCATGCTAAAAAGGTACAATAAAATAACATAACATTCCAAGTGACTTTTTGAATGTAGAGGCAATTGGATACTCTTGAACATAGAATCATAGAAACATAGAATCATAGAATAGTTCTTGAACATAGAATCATAGAAACATAGAATCACAGAATAGTTTGGGTTGGAAAGGACCTTAAGCTCATCCAGTTCCAACCCCCCTGCCATGGGCAGGGA
>JAOEHY010036837.1:0-12073 GCA_025447955.1 Psilopsiagon aurifrons | reverse complement strand
CAGGGGCTTGGAGCACTGCTCTATGGAAGGTGTCCCTGCCCGTGGCAGGGGTTGGAGCTGGAGGAGCTCTGAGGTCCTTTACAACCCAAACTGTCTGTGATTCTGCGAATAGAACATACAGTAACCATTGTATTCCAGATAGAATACAAAAGCTTGAAGGTTTCAGCTAGTACCTATTCTGTCCTTCCTCATGGTTTAACAGCAGAACATCGCAAGCTCCTTGGAGGCAGGTAGCAAAGTGACTTTCACACTTCTCTGTTTTCAGTCTTGTCCCTGGCTGTGAGTCCTTCTTTTGCAGTTGAGCTTCTGTTGGGCTCAGGAACTTGTCGTAAGTGTCATAAATTATTGGGATGCTTTCTGACACTTGGGAGTTTGGGGCTGTTTAGTTTCAAACGCTGAAAACCTTAAATTTAAAACTTGCCCTTTCTGTCACAAAATCATTTGAATGGCAAAACCCTTTTTAAACCCATTGCATTATGTGTGGGCATGAACTGCGTGGACGTTTGTGACTAGTGCTGCTCGCGGCTGTTTGCAGCCTCAGCCGCACTTAACTCCAGGCTCCTGGTGGAGCATGCAGGGTCCTTCCGTGAGGATGCTGTTTGCTGCTGCCTCGGATTGTACCACCAGGTGGCAGAAGAAGCCAAGGAAAGAAAGCGCTTGTGCTGCACTGATTGCGCGCTGCTTCTCATTAGGGGGCAGAAACGGAAACATCCCCTGCATCAGGATAGTAAATAGTTTAAGCCTTTAACGGGTTTCTTCCTTATTTTGGACTGCACTTCAGGGTAGTAAAAAGAGAGAACAAAAGACTGAGTGGATTCAGAGATTATCCTATGCAGATGCGTAAATAGGCGATGTTTCTACTATCTGAAACACATGTAAAATAAGATTAATCGAGTTATTTCGTTTTGGGGCTAAAATTTAAACAGCTGAACTGTTCCATGAAAATATAATGATCACTAATGCAGAAATAATCTATACAGAGCAACAGGCTCTAGAACAGAAAATGGGTGGTTTTGGCTGGCTGGGCAGCACTTCAGAGCACTCCTTTATTTGCCCTTCTCCAAAAAGGCAGGAACCTTCTTACAGTCATCATCTGTATTTCCCTGGAAGGTTTCTGTTGCAGCTGCTCTTCGTCGTTGAATGATGCTGCTGTGGGAGTGCTGAGACAGCAGTGCTGTGCTTGCTCATCTATATTTTGCATTTGAGATTCTTTGATGGTAACAGCAGCAGTACTGGAGCCTGAACTCCTGGCCTCTTCCTGCCAGACCAGCCAGCTGGGATTCTGTTGTTGAATTCCAGGAAATAAGGTCAAGCCCAATTGCTTTCTTTTTTTCTGGATGAGATCAGTTCAAAACTGCAAAGTAGGATTAATTGAAATAGGAATGCCTGCGTTAGCTTCTTTGGATGTGCCTAGGCCGTGATACCAGCATGCATCATTGCAGAGATGCAACATAGACAAAGTTTGTTGTGGAGAGCGTGCACAGGAGGTACAGCAGCACACTGGTAGTCTGGTCATGGTTTCTGGGAGGAGAGGCCTTGATGCATCCCTTCCTACACTATCAGTGAGGTAACATGCAGCTGCAAATCTTACTGGGACCTGCCAGGGTAAGTTGTCCGCTCGGGTCACTTGTAAAGTGAGTAAGTGTGGCATGTAATACCATGGATGAACTGATCAAATGGTGCCTTCAAGGGACTGGGTTTGACTTACTACTGTCTCTTTTGGAGAGCTAATTTGGATTTTCCTCTTTGGATGGTTGGAAACACAAATGTTCTTTCCAAACCACCTTTTCTCCTTTGTCTCAGTTGCTTACTCATGTACTGGCTCTGGCTGGAAGTCTGTCACATACAAAGGTTACTTGGGAAGGCAAATACCATCATTTCAAACCTCCCTCTTCCTTCTTCTTAAACTGACACCCCACACAGGTAACTGATACTCTAGTAAGAGGTAAGGTCTTCATCAGTCGAAACACAGGGATCTCAGAGGAGCTGCGTTCCTTTGTGCCAGCTCGCTCCAACCATGCGCTGAGGGCACATAAATAGACATAAAGTGATCAAAACAAAGTGGAAACTAGACAAGAACTGCAATTTCCTTTTATTAATAAACCGAATAAACCGAGTTAATATGCAGTGAATAACTAGATGGCAATAAGGATTAGCAGGATGCTGGTTATGTTTTCCATGCACAAATGGTTGCTTAAACCATTCTTGAGGTAGCTGAAGAGCACAGAATACTGGAACTTTAATGAGAACTGTGAATTTTAGGGACTTTTCATGAGAAATTCATGTAGGCTTTGGGAAAAGGGCTTAAATGCACTGGTGCTTGTAGGAAAAGTGCTACGTTTACAAGCAGATTAACCTTGTTTGTAATTGCAAGGCAGAAAGCAAAGCCACTGCTGGCTTTTGCCTGCCTGTCAATAATTGACATGGGTGACATAAACCCCATCATCTCAAGGTCAGTTGTTTGAAATCAATAGAGCTCAGCAGGCGATTACAAATGGGCTTGAGTACTTCTTCCATGTGGGGTTTTGACTTCTTTTGGTGCAAATGCCATTTCCAAGTGGAGATATCCCAGAATCATTCTTTCCCCCACTGCAGTTCTCTTGGTTTGGTACTGTTTGTTTCTGGTAGCAGTAATTAAGGATGCTTTTAATAGTACAGTGTATTTGGGTATCAGCAATAGTCACAGCTTGACTATAAGCAATCATGGCATAATAAACACTGAATATTCTAAAACTGTGCAGTTCCCAGCAGGAGTTGTTTCTGCATACTCCTTGTTGGGAATTCCAAGTACATAAGCAGTAATGGATATTGTTAAACACTGAAATAGTATTTTGGGTAAAGTGTTTATTACTAGTAATAAATGGCATGTTTCACCTTTCAGGTCTAGAGTCAACACAAGTGCTAAAACATGTTAAAATGCTTCAGGGAGTTCAGTTGTTTGATCCCATTTTAGTACCTAAAGCCCAGCATCTGGGAGATGTTTACTTGTTTGTGACTCTAAGGGTCTGATCCTTAGCATGTCTCATGAATCCGTTGGAGGAATTAGGAAGCTACTGCTCCTCAGCTGGAGTTCAGTGGTTTTCTTCCTGCTACACCAGTTGGTGTATGCTCATTGCAGGTCCATGGCACTGCAAAATAAAGGCAGTTCGCATACGTATGACTTGTAAACATGTCTTGGAGGGAGTGGTAGCTCCCAATGAAGAAGCAGAGCCTTTTTAAATAGCTCTTCTCTGCTATTTGTAATTATATGACTCCACAATGGCCAAATCACAGACTTTGAAATCTGACTCTGCTTCTAAATTGCCTAAATCTCATTACTGTCATTATATGTAAGCATGGGATTAACTTGCTGTGCTAAGGGAGGATGCGTTAAACAGGGTCTCAGTCAAGTTCAGCAGCAGAAAAGTCAAATCCAGCCCTTGATTAACATGATTTAATTTTAACTGTAGTCACGTTTTGGACTACAGTGTTTGCAGTGCTTACATCTTCAACCCCAAATCTTAGTGGCGTCTTCACTTGTCAGAATTGTCTTAGGAGTAGCTGGTTTGGTTGACCCAAACTAGAATACCTTCGATGTTTTTCACTAAATCCAAATGTCAAACAGTGAGCTTTCCTGAAATGCAGAGATAAAGCTTAAACATTTCAAAAGGTAATTATTTCAGTATTGTTATCAAATGTAATTCTTCTAAGTGGTTTTTCTACTTGTAACATTTACGGTACAGCAGTAATGCGGGTTATTTAAAGCGGAAAGAAGCTGTGGTACACGTTCTACCTCATGAATGTCGTTGAGCTATTCATATTGCAAAATGCCTTACAATAAAGGGTATCAACTAAACCAAGCACCAGGCTCCTATGGCTGGCGTAATGTACCACAGGATCCTGTTACAGGCATTCTTTGTAATTCTAGGAGGCAGAAAACAAAATTTGACACTCAAAAAATAACAAGTTTAAGTAAATCATGTAGGAGAAATGTACATTTATGTCCAAGAAATGGTTAGATGTTGCCAGAACAATACAGCTACATTATGAATCTTTAATGATCTCTGAAAGTCATAATGGGCTGTCACTAATGCCCATTAATGATCTCTGTATACCGCGAGTATGGGCTTGATGTTTCTGGCCGGTACCTTAGAGAATACTTTAAATATGCCTTAAACTTTCTCTGATCTGCTCCCTGTGTGTCTGCTCCAAATGTAGACTGTAATTGTCTGGGTAGGAGCAGCTTGTAAGGCAGCATGGCTTTGGGGTTAAGAAAGTCTTATTCAGGTAAGATGTATTTAAGCAATATTTTTACAATAAAAAATGATAAGGTATTTCTTGGCTACTAATCCTCTATAGAGGTGATGAACTATATAAAGAAATTAAAGTTTAATATTTATTAAGAAGATGATTGTTCTTTGACTTAGTGGATTTTCCTTGGTAACTCTAAAAAGACCCTGTTTAAGAAGGAAAAGGCAGGCGTTGCTGTTAATTCCTGCTGATTGGAACTGTGAATATATTGAATGAGCTGCTAAACAGGAAAATCTGTCCTATTTTAATACGTATTTCAGATGTTGCACGGATTGAATTTATGGCCTTTTAAACATCCAGGCCATGTATTTAGCAATTTTGTGTTGAAGCTTTTTGTGAGGTTTAAAGCTTGCTTTAAAGTAAAACAAACAGCGATTCCAGTTCTGTTGTAATTGCCTTTCACGAGCGGACTGTGCCTAATGTTCACGAGGACAATCTTGTTAGCATGTTAATAACTCAAAAATGTTTTTAATACAAAACCATCAGCAATTCTCTATTCTTTTGGAAATGTTGTAGCTAAGGGCTTATGAGGATTAATTTATTTGTCTTTAATAAGGAAAAAAAAAGTATTCTCTGCATTTGGTACATGAAATGATCAGATTACCGTAAGAGCCAACGCCCTACGGCTAGGAGAGAAAAACAAAACCAAGGACTCTTGGAAAATGCCCCAATATCAAACAATAATCTGTTAGGCAGTGTGTACAGAGAGTGAGATATTAACTGGGTGATATTGACTGCCTGGGTCATATATCATTCTTTATTAGGAATAAGTCATCTTGATTAGCAAACAACTTCTATGACTTTGCATGCGGCATCCGTGTTTCTTTTTCTCTCTGAAATAGAGTAAATCTACGTATATCTAAGTATAGTAAATCTAAGGATATAAGGTGTAGAACATGAAGTAGGTCGTCTGCAATGGGTTTTGGCATGTTGAAAACTTATTTACAAAATATAATCACTTAATATGTAATCCGGATTATTAACTAGCAGATGCCCTGCTCTTTCAAAAAAGGGCTAAGTTTGTGTAGCCTGATAGTGGTAAGGATGATGTGGGTCTGAAACCACCCAAAGCTTTTGCTCTGGGCTAGCTTTTAGGGGGTATGTCACCTCGGCACTGTATACAACAGAAATGCTGGTGATTGCGTGTGGATCTTGACTGTAAACTTGGTGTGAAGGGCTGCGGACTCCTTCCACAGAGCTGGAAGGTATGTGGCATGATGGGATGGGATGTGGGGCAGCCGGGCTGGGCTTAGCACTGGGGTTCAGAACCACGGATTAACACCGGGGGGTCAGCACCGCGGAACGGTACCATGATTCAGCACAGCCTCACTCAGCGGTCCCCCCCTCCTCTCTCTGCTAATTACAGCCGGCGACGCCCCATATAAGTGGTGTAATTAAACATCACCGGGGACGGACCCAAAGCTGAAGGAAGCGAGCGACCTTGGCGGGGCAGTTGAAAGAACCATCTCTAGGTGTCTCTCTTGTTTCTGGTTTCAGCCGTACTTCTGTGCATTTGGCTTTTCGACTGAATGTACTGGAAACCTGTCCCATTTGTTTGACCTGGGACTGTTTACGAATTCATGTTCTACAGCATGCTTCCTGTACAGGAAACTCTGTGTTTTGCCAAAAGCCTCCTGAAAAGACTTTACGTCAGATCTTTCTAAATAGGCTAAAATTCAGGGTGATAATGGTTTAAAAATACAGCCACTGAGTAAGACATTTCGTATATGACAGAGCTGGGAAAAAGCCCCAAAGGGCTGAGAGAGGAGGAAGTTTATCCCAGCATTAACAACTCTACTGGTGGTTGGGCACCTCAGGATTGCTGAAGCATCTTGGGTTTGCTCATATTTGCAAGTCAGGAAGAAGAAAGGCAGAAAAAGAAAAAGCCTGTATTATGAACGTAGAACTCGTATTTGAAGGGTTTGAGATGTCCAATTCCACTCCAGAGGAGGTACAGCAACTTCTGGGAGCCATATTTCTTGCTTCAGTCATATGAGAGGAACTTCTTGGGGATGCCTACAGGCCTCACAGCACTGCGGAATCCATGACTTCTGTGTGGCTGCATGTTTTATCTGTGCAGCTGTACAGACATCTTTACAATTAGACTCTTGAACCTCTCATAAGAGCCCCATATAGGAGACAAGAAAATGCAAGGAGGCCTTCCTTCATTGCAGTTACATGCAGTGGGCTGAGTAGAATCATTTGATTGATAACATTGAAAGATCAGGCAAGATAGCTTCTTACAATCCAGCAGGTTTAGTTCTGTGCCTTTAGAATCTGATTCTGCTCTTTGTTGTTTCTTCCTAAGAACAGCTCCCAGGCCTTGGAATGTTGTGTTGTAAATGAAGCTAAAGCAAGTTTGTTTGTAAACAGGATTAAGCTGACCTCAGCTGAAGGATAAGGACATTGAGATACTGATGGGTTTTGTGGCTACTGCTCATTAGAAGCATGTTGTAATTTTTAATGAAACAAGGAATGAAGATCCTCTCAGGGCGAGGTTTAGAAATGAGAATGATGAACAAAGGGAAGAGGTTTGAAAGGAGAGGATAAAAATCCTGGCGCTGTATCATCTTTTGCTAAGTATGGTCTCTCGGCTGTGAGTTTAGCTGAGCGTGATACAGCAGTGTGACTGAGGAGTGGGAAAGGCCACACATATGGACTGGAAATTAAATTAAAATCACGGTATTATATTTGGGTTTACTTCTGCAGCTTAATCTCTGAGTTTCATGGTGATTTTAGGTAGAAATTGAGCTATAAGTTGCACAGTTATCTACTTGAGGTACTAACAAATGTGTCCCTATTGTAGTTCAGCTGGACTTAAGTGAGGAGTAACCGTGCTCAGCTCAGGCAGCTTCTGTTTCCTCTGGTTTCTGAGCATTGTTTCTCTGCATAGCAACAAAACCTCCCTGTGCTTTCTGGTGAGGACTGAGTCCCCAGAACTGTACCAGCGCCTAATGCGAGCGCTGGGAGCAGCAGCAGATGTTCTGCTATTAGCCTCCTTCTCTGAATTGACTTCTCTGAATTTCTTCTAATTTGCTTATGTCGAATTTGCATACACCATTTTTCTAGTCTCCAGACCTATTTAAACCCACTACAGCAAATGCTGGCTCGTGCTTCGCGTTCCTCTCTCGCTAGCAGATGTTATTTGTGAGTGTTGTTTGCAGAAAGAGTGCATCTTACTTCTGCTGCTGACTTCCCCTCTGTTTCCTTCACGTTGTATTTTTCACCTCAACATCCCTGTGTGATTTATAGATGTCACCTTTGCTCTGCTCTTGCCAGCAACAGCTCCTGCTAGGCCTGGAGGTGTCACGAGGCCAATTGCTGGAAGGTATCTGTGTGTGGGAAGTGCAACTGTGTGACTGCTCGGGCTGGTTTTATACTCACATGTGTTACTGAGCACTGCCAGAAGCAAGAGGCTGATCTACATGGACCTTCACTAAGTGATTACTTAGGTTTGGTGGTGGTAAATATTATTCACTGTAAAGATGCATTAGGTAGATTACAGTATGAATCACCCTACAACAGTAGTTCAGTGAGGCAGAGGTGGTGTTTTCCTTCATGCAGCTGTGAAAATAGTGGTGCTTTTCGGGGATGGGAATGAATTCCCATCTGGAGGTGCCTTTCTCTCTTTCTTCTTGGTTGTACAGCGAGATATTTGGTCCAATGAGCTTAGATAAACCTAACTTGTGCATTACTGAACTTAGGGCATCAAGACATTATGTCTTGATACGCCACTATTGATACCATGATGATTACATAGTGAACTGAGACAGAACACAGAAGTTCAGACTCATGGGCCTTTTCCTAATCCTCGAGGACATGCCTTCCTTCTGGTTACCAAAACAGAGACAAGCATTTTTGCTGGTGTAAACTGCTTCCAGTTCCCTGACAGTACAAGGCCCACTTGCACATTTGCAGGTGCTCCATCCCAGTGCAGGGTCTAGCTTCAGGAGAACCATGCCTCCTTTAAGGCACTTTTTCCTCAACATCCCTTTCATTGGGGACCAGCTCTGTTCACATTTTCCTTTGTGGTGCCATGATGTCGGCAGTCACCGAAAACCATGGCCAGGCTCTTCTGGTCCCAGCACAGGTCATTTGGTTTCATTATTAGAAAACAGATGGATCTTGCATCACTAACCCAGCAAGGCTGGCATCCATCACACGAATTGGGCTCCATGGTGATGTGAAGTAAGGCAGAAGTTAACTTCTGAGCAAAGCAAGGACCATGGCTGTGAGAAGCTAGTAGAAATGTTTGGGTGCAAGTGGTAGGAGAACTCTCAGAGGCTTCAATTTTGCCTGATTTTGTCAAGTTTTTGACAAGAGGTGAGCCATCAGATCTATGAAAAGGTGGGAAAGGTCCATTTGAGGAGTGACAATCTCTAGGCAACCTGCTTTGGGTCTGTGAAGGACTATTTACAGTGTTTTGTCATGTGTAAAGTGGCCTTATGTTAAGTTTGACAGAGGCATATAGCCCACGCTTCTCATGTGTCCCATGCTGAGATGTAAATATTTCAGGGACGATATGCTGTCATATACATTGATGTTTCCAAGAGACATCACGCTGAGAGGTGAGCGAACAGCTACTCCTGTGCATACTGATGTGGGAGTGCTTTTCTATGTGGCTTTGTGGTGGGCAGAGAGAAAGCAAGTGGGTCACTGCTGCAAGTTCCTGACTCAGGTTGGGCCCCCTGAGACACTGGAATAACGTGTTCCCAATGTGGGAACCCACAGAGCTGTGGGAACTGAGCTCTCCTGTTTGTTCTCTGACCTTTCCCAGCTGATTGGCACTGATCTTTTATGACCCGGATAGAAGATCTTTTGTGGTTGACATTTTGGGAGGACTGAATATGGATTAACCTAGGCAAAAAGATTTCCCTTTTTCTCCCTTCAAACACTGCCCTCCTTTTCCAAAACTGCCTGCACCATCAGGTCAGATCAAATCCACTTTTAACAGAGGCAGCGCTGTAAAGGAATCGGAATTCAAAGCCAGGAAGGGGCAGAACAGGGATTTCTCTCATTAGTATTTGCTCTGAGAATCTGAAAGGGAACTGGTGTTCTTGGGGTGAGACGTCATGGCCATCCTGAGCATGGAGTGGGGCATATCGGCCACGAAGAGGCTCAAATTCTTGTCAGAGCAGTGAACCTCTTCCTAGCAAACTCATTCAGATTTGATCAGAGAACGGGATTTGGGCAGGAGAACCTTCTGAATGCATAGGCACATCATTATTTTTTAACTGTCTTAATAGTCTTAGGGGGATGACTCACACATTGACGACAGGGATGTGGCTCTGTTCTTTGCTGGATGGGGGCCAGTTTTGGCACATCCACCACTGTGCGCCAGTTGTACTGGCATCTCTCCTGGTGCTGGGATTCATGGTTCTGTACACCAAGAAGACAACAAATCAACCGAGGTGTCTAATGCCCTGAACAAGCGGGATCTTAGATGAAGTGGGTCCAGGTGACATGTCTACTTTGGTGTCACAGGAGTCTAGTTTGATTTTCTTCCTGTCACTCAGAAGGGCTGCAGAGGGCCCTTGTGCAAAGAACCATGGCGCTGACACACACAGGAACATCCATGTCGCTATTCACAAGTGCCCCTATTCTCTCAACATAAAATACTTATGTTTACAGCAGTGAAGCTTGCATAAAGTCTGCAGCTGGTTCTTGAAGCTGATCTTTAGCACCGAGATTAATTTCATGGTAGCCCAGTTGCTTTGTTGATTAAAATACTCTCAATTTGAGGCTGTTGGGCTGGAGCTGCCTAAAGCCCCAGCTCTTCCTCTAATACCATTTTGGACCTTAAACTGAGCCATAAACATCAAGCTGACTTCATTTGGCTCCTGTGTGGGGTAGAACTAGGCTTTGAGGCATAGTGAGCCGGGCTCTGCAGCGCCTGGGTCCAGCACGGAGCTGGCTGCAGAGGAAAGGCTGAGTCATTTCCACGGGATGCTTCACAGAGGAGCTAAATGATGCGGGGCTCGGGTCTGAGCAGCTCTGCTTCCTGGTGAATAGTAATTCTGTTTACTTAGAAGAGGGAAAAATCACTGGGGGCCTCGGTGCTGCTGTGTCATACCCGGCTCACTGTAGTCTTGTTTATCTCAACGTGAAAGAGAGAGAAGTGATTCCGGTGGCACTTCTGAGAAAATAATTCCCTGGTTTGGGGCAATGTAAACTTACAGATCTGAGTCCTGAACCTTTTGTCTTTCTGCTTGCTGTGTATCTACAGTAACACGTTGCTCCAGCAAGACCAGAAGTGCCTGCGGATGGAATCCTGACATCCTATGCCAGCCTCGTGTTTTTTGACACACTAAAAGCAGCTTCAGGCTTATAGATGTAGAGGGGTGGTTTGGGGTTTGTGTTGGCCTGAGTGAGGTCTGGAGCTGGCTTGTGATTTTTCTTCTGGTCTTGAATTTCATGCAGTGTTTGTTTTGCCCAGCATCGACCTGTTTATATAGGACCTATAAGATTAGGTATCAGGAAGAAGTTCTTCCTTGTGAGAAAGCCCTGGCACAGGGTGCCCAGAGAAGCTGTGGCTTCCCCATCCCTGACAGTGTTCACATCCAGGTTGGATGGGGCTTGGGACAACCTGCTCTAGTGAAAGGTGTCTCTGCCCATGGCAGGGTGTTGGACCTGGGTGATCTTTAAGGTCCCTTCCAACCCAAACCAGTCTGCAATCATACGATGCAGAGCACTTGGGTCCCTCAGTGAGTCTCTTGTTGGGCTCATGTGCCCATCGCCAGTGCACTTGAAGAAGCAGCCAGAAAGTGCTGCCTTCCCTCCACCTGTTCCCTTCTCCGACAGTGATGCTGCACTGACACACCATTCTCTGCTCCATCACATCTGTCAGCGTTCATGTGCCAATACAGCACAGGCGATTGGCAGTGGGGAAAAAGGAGTTCCTCTCCTCACAGGCTGCTGCTGGCACCAGGCATGTTGCAAAGCTGTTGTGGCTTGTCACATCTGATGCTTGTTTCATGACAGGGAGGTCTGGAGCTGGCTTGTGGTTTTCATCCCGTGTCAGTTTTTTGTGAGGGTTTGTTTTGCTCAGCATCCACCTGTTTATATAGGACCTACTATAATTCTTCTCAGGATAGATTCAAACTCATGGAGAACAGCAGGGGTCTGAGACCTGCCAGAGCACAAATCGCTTAAAGAGGATGGAGCTAAACCCAGAAGGTTTGCACTTCCCTCCTATTGGGTGAAACAGTCACTGGTGCTTCAGTTTGGACCGGTGATGTGACGTTGGTGCCTTTTCCTGCAGGAGCTAGCCAGTGAGGGCAGCACACTTTATGTTGGTTGAAATAACCATGACCTGCGTTAGTCAAGAAGCCAGTCCTGGTTAAGGGGTTATGCCACCAAATTGCAGGCTTTGCTTTTCCCCAATCCAGGCAACTTCTGGAGGTTCGAGTGGGTTTTAATGATCAGAATCATGTTAAAAATCATCAGCATAAACTCAATAGATGACTGGAAAGAAAAAACATAAATCAAAAGCAGGTGAGATCCATGTCTATGTCAAAACAGGGTAATTGCTGCTGGGTCAGATCCCAGCTCCATCTCCATAATGATGCTGTCTCCAACAGTAAGTATACAAGTTGGTCCCATGGTGATTCCTGAAGAGGTGTTTAGTTCATGATTGAAATGGGGCTGGCAATTTACTCTTTAGCTTTGAGTGCACCCCATTACAATACTAGACACAAAGAAAGAGGTGAGACCTCACTTGGAATATTGTGTGCAGTTCTGGTGTCCTCAACATCAAAAGGACATGGAACTGTTGGAACAAGTC
>JAOEHY010036836.1:0-31403 GCA_025447955.1 Psilopsiagon aurifrons | reverse complement strand
GCTCTCCGCTTCTGCATCCTGGGCATGACGTGCTGTGGTATGGAATACCTCTTTGGTCAGTTTGGTTCAGGTGCCCTGTCTCTGCTTCCTCCCGGCTTCTCCTCCTCCCTGGCAGAGTATGAGACTCAGAAAGTCCTTGGTCAGACTGAACATTACTGAGGAGCAGCTGGAAACATTGGTGTTATCAGCGCTGTTCCCAGGCTGAAAGTCAAAAACACAGCACTGCACCAGTTACTAAGAAGGAGAAAAATGACTGCTACTGCTGAACCTGGGACACTGTCAAGGAGCAGGGTTTTAGATAACACTAATATGAAAACTTCGTACTTTCTGGAGGTCTTCATCTCCTTTGTCATATATCGTTCATCTGTAATGAAACAGCCATAGCCAAATAATGATCAGGATTTTTTTTTATGTTCTTAGAAATCTCTTTGTACGAGCAGATCTGTATTAGCTTTGGTTTTACTCTTAAGTACCAGGGCTTATTTGCACTTGCTAATTGCTCTGACCTGTAATTATGAGTAACAGCATGAAGTTTTCACATGGGGCACACATCTCATTTCCAGCAGCAGTTATTTTATATTTTTCTGCCATGTAGACAAGTAGTGACATGAATTGTAACAAACCTGATACATCAGCAGTAAAACAAGTACAAACCGGACAAATAATAAATGAAGATAAATAATAAACTTTATCGATTCTAGGAATTTACATAATAAAAACAGGTGTTTTAATGAAGTCACACCTGAAACCGAAGTAAGTAGGAGGAACACAGGATAAAAATGGTATTTGTACGCAGAAAATTTGAGCTGGCAGAGAAAAAGAGAAACCTGAAACTTTGATCTTCTACTTGGTTTAAATTGCCAGGAAGGCCACATATCTATACCAGTATGTCAGTGTTGAGCTGCATAGATTTTAAAATGATCAGGTAAGGGATTGTAGTGGAGGAGCAGTTCAATGCATTACTATATATTGGTGCATTCTTGGAAGGATGCAGGCATTTTAGCTGGGTTATTTTCAGTCTCTGCAGCCTCTCTGAGCTGAAACAGAAGGACCTTCTGATTTAACTGTAGTGAATGCAGTGGAGGGTTCAGAGAGGATGAGCAGGTATGTCCTCTCATCATAACTGAAAGCAGCTATTTCTCCTACAGAGCTTTCTGAGGGAAACCCCAGGCTTAGTTTTCGTGTTAAGATGATCAGTTTCTTTCAGTATTGCAACTGTCTAATTCCCATCTGTGTCTCATCCCTGCTTCTTGGGAAGTTTTGTCTCCTTGGTGCTTCCCTGTGAAGTATTAGTGACAGCTGATGCCCACGCAGGCTTTAGGGGAGAGTGAAGCCAGGAAAGCTGGAGGAAGCCTGTGGTGGCTTCTCCTCAGTGACTCACTCCCTTTGACTTCGACAAAGTGTCCATACTGTAGAGAAAAACTCTTCAAAAGGAGAAGAAGCATGTATTTCAGGTGTCAGAACTTCACTGGTCCCCAGAGATACGCTGTAAAGACTGAAGCACAAGGTTATGAATGGTCAAACTGTGTTTATTTTTCTCTCATTTAACTTTGTGAGCAGAACCAGAGAGGTTATCCCCAGTGCTGTGCCTATCTCCTGCCCTTGTGGGGTGTACTCCTCACAGCTTCAGGTACAGCACATTATGTCAGTGTCACATCCATGAACATGTCTGGTTCTTGCTATGGCACTATTACAGCTTGTCCTCACTTCCCTCCCCCATGAGAGCATTTCTCATCCTTAGTGAAGGAAACCCAGCAGTCCGGTTCAGTATATTCAAAACAGGAGATGATTGTAACACTGCCCTGAAGAAGCTGGCAGCAACCCAGCAACCCTGTTCTTCCTCATGCAGGGTAAGGAGGTGCTGTTGTGTGCTATTCCAGACTTAAAAACTTCCCTGAACTGAGAAAGTACTGAAGGTATCATCTACAACTTGTAATGTTTTTCTGAATGTCCTATGTTCAAACAACTTAGCCACTGTTTCCTTACTTAGATTCTTGCTTACAATCACAACAAAACTTATCTGAAATTCCAGCTGTTACTGTAATTAATAATTCCTCTGATACAAAATGTTTATGATTTCCATCCATTTCTGTATTAAAGGCAACATGTGGGTTTTCATCTTTCCCAAAATCAACAGAATACATGTGGTAGAACCACGTGGAGGAAATTGTTATTGCAATTAATCTATATAATTAACCTATTATAATTAAGGTTGCCAAAAGATGCATTCATTGTGCCTGGTTGATTAGTTCCCTTTAGTGTTTGTACATTTCTGTTTTCTCCCAGTTTCAGTGCAGGACAAACAAGTTTATTCACTGAGAGAAGAAAATGGGTGATAGGAAAGTTTAGAGTTTGTACTCTAAGATCCATGCTTTTTGAATGTGGACACTGGCTGTGCCAAGTTTTGTTCCCTCTGCATGAGAGTGCTTTGTGACTCCTCCAGCAAATACACCTCACACCCTGGATATGACTTATGAAAAGATTAAACTATAAGATAGTTCTGTAATTATTCATCTTCCTGAGTTGGATGTTTGCACAGTAATGAGGTATGGCCAGAAGAAGACCTCATCATTCTCAGGGCTTCTCACCAGGATGAGATGACCTGTTTGGTTTCTGCACTGTCTGCAAAGAAGGCATGGAACAAAGGTGTTCCAAATTTTTCATTTAGAAAATGGCACACAAGAAGGCTAATAATACTAGTTATCACTCTGGTGGGACTTCTCATATGTACCAAAGCAAGTATCGTGCACTAAAGGAGTGAGCATTTGGTGTTTCTGACTGGGGAGTCACGTTCAGTCCCTTTACAGTATGCGGCTGCTGTTTCTGGAACTTGGTTCCATGCAAGATCCAGGAAACCCAAATTCTGGCCTTGGTCTTGCCTTGATAGTTGTAAAAAATGAGAGGATTTGGGATCATCCCAAGGCTAACAGCATTGCTTTTTTATGCCTGCAGGTGTGCCTTCCGAAAGAGTGAAGAAAACTTACCCTAAGAAAAGAGCATCTCCTATCTTCTAGATCCCCATGAGAGTGGCACACATAATAATCGCACAATAAAAAATCACACATAAAAATCACAGTTCTCCATAATAGGACAGGAGGTATCTCTGATAGATGTCTGTTTTCTCTTGCCCAAGAACTGTGATGGAAGGAAAAGAGGTAGATAAGTTGTTGTGCAGTTTTGAGAAGAGTTTAATTAATGTTTACTGCTCACACAAGCAATACCGTACTCTTTTGCTGGCAGGTGCTTTCTTCTGCTTATTAACAATTCTACATTACCTAGAGATTACTTCTAAAGATTAACTAATGATGTCAATCTCAGCTTGTTGGTGGCCACCAGCAGCATGTATAGTAATGGCAGTGAAGGAGTCAGGATCACAGGTTGTAATAACCATTCTATGCCTACCATCACTTTCTAAACGGCCTCTAGCATACGAGAGTTACAAAAACCTTACCCTGAATTTTCAGAAATAAGAAAACATTGAGGAAAAGCAGTAGTTTATTCATCTTACATGGCATCATTATGGTGGGGTAGTGGCTGTGATGCCTACTCTCTTCCCCAGAGGGAGAATATAGAAGTATGTTCTCTTAACAGTGATGCTGGAGTGAGCCTATCAGTTCTTTAGGATTTGTTTATTTCTACATGTACATTGAGCATTGGTATCTGTTGTGTTGTCACCACTGCTGGTGGCTTTTTATTTACACTGTTGCTGGATTACAAGTGCTGTTTTAAATCCTGGTAAACATCACAAGTGAATTCCATGGAAACTCTTTTTCCCCCTAAATATCTGGAGAGGTACAACCAGAGATTTTCCTGAGAAAAAAACAAAACCATTTTCTTTAAGTGATG
The DNA here is from genome assembly GCA_025447955.1 of Psilopsiagon aurifrons. Classification (NCBI taxonomy): domain Eukaryota; kingdom Metazoa; phylum Chordata; class Aves; order Psittaciformes; family Psittacidae; genus Psilopsiagon; species Psilopsiagon aurifrons. The sequence continues at coordinate 27,557 of JAOEHY010036836.1, read as the reverse complement.
TCTCAGTAGACTTTATTGTGGTGGGTGCCTGGGCATTGTGACAGCATAACCAAATCTGTTAAATAACAGGAAATGGGAGAATTCCCAGGAGTCTGAAATCCCACACACACTCTAGGAAACGCAGGGGCAACAGTCGTGATGAAGTAGGTCTGCTTAAATCAAGTTAACCATACTTTGATGAAAAAGTTATAACTGTTTGTTTTATTTTTAGCAACGTAAAATTTTGAGTGACATTTCTCATGACTGCACTGAGCAAGCAGTTCGTTACTATGGTGGATAGACTGTTTCACAAAGAAAGAAAATTGCCAAGCACAAATTTTCTTTTCTTCCTTTTAACACCCAGAGATTCATTTAATAGAATCAGTCAGCCATTAAATGTGATTGTGCAACATGAGGTAAATGGCATACAAGAATATCTTTCTTCTTCCTCTGTTGAAGGCAGTGGGCGAGATCATATGACCAGTGTAAAAAAGATGGTGAGTTAATGCCAGGTACGAAACATAGACTATTTTACCTAGATGATATCAGTGATCCTACAATCTCTGAATGCTTAGGTAAGATACTAGGTAAGAGTGGCACAATGTGTTTGGAGACAGAGTGATAACTGCTTTCAGCACCAACAGTATCTTTAATTCCCTTTTCGTGTGCAGCAGCAAGCAAGATTCAAGAAGCCATCTCTTCTATCTAATCTGGTTCAAGAAAGATAATCCCAAACAAGAGCACAATATATGGTGGGATGCTTTGAAAAAAAATTACCCGGTTACTCTGCAACAAATCTGAAGCTGCTGCTACAATGCACTGATGCCAGTCATTAAACAAAAGGAAAAGAACAGGGCCACTTGACATAATGGAAATGAATCCTGAAATAAACTAATTTTGTGCCTTACACTTCACCCTCATCTGTTCTTCGTCTTCAGCAAGCAGTATTTATCTTCCTCTCTTGCCATCTTTCAACAGCTAGTGACTATCTCCATTTTTCTTGAGGACATTTACCCCTGTTCCACATTCCATAGGTCACCCTCATCATGCTTTATGCACTTCAAACTAAACTCACAGCTGTTGTTTGTAACTTGTACTTGTTTGCATGAGTGCTGGATTTCAGTCCTAAAGGTTTGTGGTCAGACCTGTGCACAGTAATGTTTTAGTTGGGTCTAGCCCTATTGATTGCTCCTTATTTTGCTTGGTGTCAGGATAAGTGAGTTTGGGTTTGGATATGGAGCCCTTAGTGGATGTACAGCAAACCTGTGACAGCAAACCAGAAGAAGGGAAGCTGCCAGGGGATGTTACTCACCAGCATGCTGCAGGGCTTTTTGTTACTGTTGTGTGGGCACTGACTAGTTTGATCTATTCTCATGTCTGGTTAGAGATGGTTGCTGTGAGTTGTACATCTCATTCAAGAGATAAATAGGATGGCCTTCTGTCCTGCACCTACTTCTTCACTACATACAGGTTAGCATCATTAGAGCTGTGGGTTTTTTTCTAGCTTGATATGGCCTACATAGAAGACCATGTTTTTGATTCTTCCTGCCTTCAAGTGTTTTGAGAAACAATAGGCCAGGGGTACACTACACAAAGAAGGACTTTTCTTGTGTAAGAGGTCTGTGAAAGAGTAACAAAAGACTTTTCAGAACTCCTTTGTTGGGCTGTTAAGCAGATATGGACACCCTGCTTTTTGTTTTCCATTTTAACTGGGAGTTCAAACACCCAATGGGGTTAATAACAGGAGGAGAAATTAATAGATCATTCAAGGTCTTTACAACATGCTAGATGCAGGTGCAGCTATTGCATCCACAAACAGAAACTTAAGGGAAGGAGCTGAAGGTGATCACTTATGTTTTGAAGGGGTTGGCTGTTTGCATGGCTTTTCTGTTTGTGTATTGCATGGACATAACTTGGACATAGATTTTGCAGGTAATTTTCAACCAAGTAAATTGTTACATTTTGTTATGCTTATTTCTGCATCACTGTATTTTCTCCAATCTTACACATACTAAAGCAGCATAAAATGTTCAGCAGTATGGGGCAGTATTTAGTATGGGACTTACTTTAATCAGCATTTAGATATTTTTATTAAGGCTTCTTAAGAACATGATTTAGTTAAAAGAGCATTTGTCCTGCATCAGTATCGCTGCAAAGCAATGTGAGATAGGTTTGTGGATTCCTGTAAAGCATTTATTTACTTTCTTGGTCTTGGAAGAGGCAAATGCTTTGCATTGTAAAATACAGGACTTAAATTTCTCTGGAGTGGCAAACATCTTTTTGTGTTTTGACTACTTCTTTATATAAAGCTGGGAATTCTTTTGCAGTGGCTTTGTGCTAGCCATAACACAGTTACTGAACTTGTGGTAGTGTTTAATAGTATTTCAGTATTGCACCTTTAATATGTTTACTGCTTAAACGAAATTAATGTGCACCAAGAGCTTTTTGGGCAGGTGAAACCTCAGGTGGAAATGAGTCCAGCTGCTGTCATTGCACTGGACAGCAAGCTGGCATGCTTGCTTCAAGGGCAGTCATTAAGAAGTCTCCAAGCAAGGCTGCTTCTTCTGAATATATATGTAGCTGCGTAGCATGGTGCAGTGGTTTATGTTGTAAGAGAAATACAGAAAAACATGACTATATGATTGCGTCTTCTGCATGGTGCCTGTAAAACAGGAAGAGGACTTGTTTTCCTTTATTAGAAATAATACGATATATGCATGGAACTGAAATTCAGTAAAATTATTACCACTAATTTTGTGTATCCTTTCATTACTGCTAAATGTGGACAGCTAAGTGAATTAGGCTGGCAAACTTTGACCTCTTAAAATATGAAGATAAGTTTTTCCTGACTGTTTAAAGATCCTGAAGGTTTGAATAATCTCTGATTGAAGACCATATTCATGCTGAAAGTATGATAGAAAATAGCATAAATAATACAATCAGGTTAATGTAGCCAATGTTAAAATTACTGCTTTAGAGCTGAAATAAACCTGTAAACCTGGTTAGTTGAAAAAATGCCCATAGCTGTGTATGTTGCTCCCCTAAAGTTAATGCACAATATGGAACATAATCTCTAATGATACCCATTAGTGGTGTAAATATGGATCAGTAATCTTCAGGCCTAGCTTTGGTTAGATGAATGCAAATTGGAAAATCGTTAGGAGTAAAGACTGAAGCAGAAACTGTACACTGGTCATAATTTCTATGCATTTTGCTTTTTCATGTCTGGATCTTTACTAATAGTGCATTCTTAATGAGTTGAATTAAGTAATTTAAATATTGGCATGTATAGACAACTCAGTCATTCAGTGAATCCTTCTGCATTTATAATCACAAACAATAAAACCCAGTCATTTATACTCACTTGTTTTTTACAATCTTGTGTTTTAAGTGAATGAAAAACCACAAATTTAAAAACCTGAAGTTTTGAATGAGCAAGAGGAATTTGTCTTTGAAAAGCCTTTTGAAACTCTGCAACATCACAGGATTAAAGCAGTAGCTATTTTCATAAGTTGGAAGTCTTATTTGAGTAGGTGTTTAGTGTTTTTTGTTCTGTTTCCACAGGTTTTCAATACATATTCTAATGAAGACTATGACAGGAGAAATGATGAAGTTGACCCAGTAGCTGCATCAGCTGAATATGAACTCGAGAAGCGTGTGGAAAAACTGGAGCTCTTCCCAGTTGAATTAGAAAAAGGTACACGATCTATGTGACATTTCCAGTTCCTGTGACACTGATCTGCAAGTCTGAGGAAGTCCACACATGCCTACAGAGCCTACTTTGAATTTCCATGAATCTGTCTTAGTCACGTTGACTTTTTGTATTTTAGGAATTGTTTAAATAGGAATTAAAGAGGCAGGTCAGGTCATGCAGTTCTTTACTTCCCTAAGAGAATTGTTTTGTGACATTCTGTTAACACATGATTTTACAGGGTGCTTGATGTGGTGTGTTCACTCACCACCGGAAGAGAAAAAATCTCGACTGTCATTCTAAGCTACTCATAAGGTGAAGGTGATACGTTTTTGTGTGTAATTAAATAGATTTCTTAGAAGGAAGCAAAATACTATTAATGGCAGTGACATGGGAAACCAAGAGGAGCCAAAGCATATATGTTTACCTGCCAAATAACATTACAAATTAAATGTGAGAAGTTTCTGCTTTTGCTCATCTTTTTCACAGATGAAGATGGACTTGGCATAAGCATTATTGGAATGGGAGTCGGAGCAGATGCAGGCCTCGAAAAACTGGGCATATTCGTCAAAACAGTAACAGAAGGTGGGGCAGCAGAAAGAGATGGCAGGTAAACCAGACTCAGTGTTTGGAAACCTTCCCAGCAATAATTAGTATCAATTATGATTTTCGTAGGGAAGACTTGTTTGCTCAGTGTATGTCATGATAACTCAAAGCTGTAAAACCTGAAGACTTCATTGGTTAGGCCCAAGTACCTGGTATGGTTGTGAGAAGACATACGGTTAAACAGTCTCCTAAAGGAGAACAGATTTGCCAAAGATGTGTGTTCATGACTACTGAAAACCCCCATGCTTTAGCATAAGGGAAGCTGGTGATTCAAAATTGTCTATCACTTTTGAAGGTAGCTTAGATTTTAAAGGTGTTTATCTCCAATGTGTTCTTTTGGGTTCATATGAGCTTTAAACAATCAGTACTTATGAAAAAGATTTGTGCTTCACATGTACTGAGAAAAATAATTAGTGTATCTGAATGCTTAAACTCTTACTAAATACACCTCCTTTCAAGTTTGCTAACACAGGCTGTTACTTCGTGTTTCTCACTATGCATATTCTTCTGTTCGGAGTTCAGTTTTCACCCCTACAGCATTGAAAGTATGTTAATCAATTGGAATAAGAAGCTGAACCATAAATCTTGCCCTTTAAAGAAATACATTGTGTTTGTATTCCTATATGATAATCATTTAAATCCCAGTTGCTTCTCAAATTGCTTACTTGGTATGTGCAGGTTAAAGAATTCCTTTTGAACATACAGAATTTCCTATCATACGGGACAGAGTTATCTGTGTATTACATAGTACATGCCACAATCAGGCCAGTATTTCGAATTAAAACTTAGAAAAACACTTCACTGTGTAACCATTTAATAATGAAAATTATTCTTAAACATCTTCCAACCCATGTAATTTATTGGTTTGTCCCAGTGCATACCCTTTTTTAATTTGCATGCAAATAATGTATTACTCAGCTGATACATTAGCAATTAAGTCTGCTTACACACCTCTCTACTTCTATTTTTAACCATTACTGATTTGTTGTATTAGTTATATATAATACCAAACACAAGCACAGGTAAATAGAGTAACAATAAACTCTAAAAAGTTGATGCTGTCTTCTAAAATATGTAGTGCAGTAACGTTCTTTACTGATGAGCACCTATAACTTCTCAACCAGACAAAAGTTTGTTCTGCTGTGGGAACCCCACACAAATTAAATCAGAAGGCTCTACATGGCAAGGAGGTGCAAAGTTTAATAACATCACTTAGACTACTGACGTATACCCTCTACTAGACTGGGTTTGAGGGTATCTTTACTGATCTTGGCAATAAGGTACCAGGTTGAAGGCCAAGTACTGATGTATCACAGGCTTAAAAGTTATGAAGGGAAGTGAAGAAGCTGACACCTCCAGGTGTCATGACTTCATCCACTACCATAAATTTAAGTGATTTTTTTTGTCTGAAAGGTATGCTCAGCCAGAAGGCATTAAGCTCAGAACTAGCATTCTGTGTGAAAGTCTCTGGTTGAAAATCAGAGTCACTCACTACTGCTCTATGATTATACGTATTTTATGTTCTTCTCATTATTTACATGTTTGAGTGGGCTACAGAAGCTAATGTTCAATTACAAGTCTCTTCTTTCATTTCCCGAGATGGCATCTGAAAGAAGCTTGTCAGCTAAGAATGAAATAACAGCTTTCTTTGACCATTCTAATATTTGCGTTGGTTTTCAACTGGCTGAATGTTCAGTCAGCTGAGAAACAGCCCTCTGATTTTCTTTTAGAGAGCCTGACTGATCATTTACTTGGGAAGAGGGTATGTAATCCTCTCAGTCAGGAGCAGCTGGTTCTGTAATAAAGTGCACCAACTGTAAAGGGTCCTGTTAACCTCGTCTTTGTGAAAAGCCGAGTTAATCATTAACATTGATAGCAAAGCAAAGTCTCCTAACAGAAAATAGTTTTATTTACGCAGTTGCATCAGATATTCTGAATAACCACACAGCAATCTTCAAGCAGGCTCTTCTAAAACTACAGTTTAAAACATTACACTGAATGTAGGGTAACACCCGTCTTTTACTGAAAGACCCATCAAATCATGACATATAGTATGTGCCTCCCAAAATCTGTACAGAGGTTTCTCAGTGATTAAGCATCACTGGCTTGATTCCTGTTGCTGCAAACAAACAGGTAGTGCTTACTTGTCATATCAAAAGGCGTTGTGTGGCAGTATTTAAGCAGGGAGTGTGCTTTGAGATGAATTCAAAGGCAAGCATGTTAGTAAGTAATAAGACAGATTATTAATAGTGTGTAAAATATGAAATAAATGATTCGACTAAAGGTGGAAAATAAAATCTTTACCAGGATGAATTCATAGCTGCTTCTTTCAAATCATTGTGGTGATGAGTCATTCACATTTTAAAGTATTTTGATAGCACTGAGAAGAACAACAGTTTTGAAACATGCAGTTCTTAACTTGAAAAATACTCTAAACATTGTCTCTGCATAGGTTAAATTTTCAGTTCATCATACAGAGCAGTAATTATGCAAGTAACTTCAATTGGTTCACTTCTGTAGTTGGTACCTCATTGAAGTGCGTCTTCACATAGCTGAAGATTTATTATGAGCATTAGAAAATAATTATCAGAATTACCAATTTAATTAATGGTAAAAACTTCTGTAATTCAGCCTTTGCTATCCTGAGCCAGTTTTTTGTTTATATTTGAAATGAGAATTGAGAGGCAGAGGCAGCTTCGAGCTCCTGATGGAGGGGGCTCTGCAGGACAGGTTCTTCACAGAACATGGCTGTGAGAATATTGTGATCTAGAAGGTGCCTGGGGTGGCTTGTATGGAGGATTTGTGCTAGGCTACAGCCTCATAGAGCTGTGGATGGAATGGGGCTGGAGAAGGGCTTCCTGAGAAAGAGGAAGGAAGCAGGAGGATATGGCTGTGGGAATGTTTCAGTTTGGGCAGTACAGAATACGTATGGCAGTAGGCAGGAAACCTCTTTTTTAAATTACATGTAATTATATAATACGAATAAAAATTAAGTTTATTGCATGGTTCTTGATATGTTTGTATTTTTATATATAATTAAAAATATACATATATAGAAAGATAGGAGGTTTGGATAACAGTGGCCATAAAAAATAATTGGAAATTTATTTAGGAGGTGTGCAAGCAAGAAAGAAGATACAAAATATGCTCGAAAGACAGATGGAATCAGACTGAATTGCAGTAAATCAAGATAGAGCCACCTACGATGTTGCAGGCAGCAGTTCCCTAACATGAGGTCTCATCACCTGGAATACTATAACTATGAATCTTTGTGAACACCGCCAGAACATTATAAAGTGTTGTAGCTATGCTGCCATAAGAAAGGAATCCATTGTTCTGCCACCATTTAGCTTTCAGCCAAGAGGGTGACAGCTTCCCACTCAGTGGGCACCAGCTTCTTAAAATTCTCTTATTGGAACTCCTGCATCCATCTAACTGTACCTCATGTTTGCTAAAGTAGAAAAAATGTAATAATTTTTTACAGTATTGACATGCAGCAGATATTAATGTGGTTGGTGTATTTATGAAATGGTTCCGTGAAAACTGAAATAAGATTTTGAGATCAAAATGCCTGATTTGATTTTCAAGATAAGAGTTTATGGGCTGTCACAAAGATAATTTTTTCAAGGTTTCTCATATACAGAAGGGAGATCCTGCCCAGAATACAGTGACATTCTGTGGTATGAGGCTGCCAAAGAATAAATCTTGTATTTCTTACTCATCAATGGAGTCCAAAGAACTGCAGATACTGCTTGAACACATGTAGAACTGCAAAGAATTGCCTGCCTCAGATTTGACAAAGAAATTGGTGCTCTAAGTCAGAATGCTTCTGCCCTCTTTTGAAGCCTCTGTTGTTCTTTGAAAAGAAGTTTTATCACTGTGATGTCCTAAGATATTAAATTACTTGATTTAGGTATATTTGAATAATTTAAATGGAATTTTCCCATAACTATTTCTCGCACCTTTTGTAAACTCTACAGTTTGGATGAGTAGCGTTCATGTAAGTACTTGAAAGTTGCCCCCTTTACTAGTTTTGAATGTGTTCGGTTTTGGTTTGGGTTTTTTTTAAATGATTTTTGAAATGATAGAAGTTTGTGCATTTCTAGAGGACATTTTAGTATTGCAGTCCTCTTTCCAAGTATTTGTAATCCAAATGAGTCCAGTGCCTGCTCTAGGGATTTTGCGGCAGTGCTTGCTTCAGATAAAAACAGCATGTTTTTTATTCTGCTTAACTTTGCCAGCACCAAACGGTGTATTGACTGTGAATAGGTGTTTGGTTTCGGAGAGAATCCTCATTAAAACTGTAGAAGGTCTTATTTTTATTGGGTGCAGCAAGATCACATTTACACTGGGAATTTATCTTTTTGGAGCAAGTTGGATGAAATATTTGAACAGAGTATGTCACAATTGAGTCTGATGCACAAACTGTTTTCTCCACAGATGAGCAGGTTGTTTTAGTTAAATGCTGCATTTTTTTGCCATTAGTGTGAAATACCAGAGCTATGTCTTATTCTGTTTTCAAGACTGGCTTAGGAAAGAATGATAGAAGAACCGTTCAACTATCTCATTTAATTTAAGTCATATGACAAATTTTAGAGTTTGTATTGCTGTTTTTATATCCAAGGAAAGTGACTGGATGATTGATGCTTTTAATTGTAATGGTAACTTTGAAGCTTGATTTATGAGACGTACTTGTGCAAGGGAGGATGAATTTTTCTTATTTATCTCAATTGTTTTATGACTGAGTTTTTGCTTAAAGTCTTTGTTTAAAATAAGCTAAACCAATCTCTCTGTGCTAAGTTTTGCTGAAAATTCACCAACAGTTCACACATTTATTTATATATTTGTGTTTTCCCTGGAAAGGATCCAAGTGAATGACCAAATCGTGGAAGTGGATGGAATCAGTTTGGTTGGTGTTACACAAAATTTTGCTGCAACTGTTCTTAGAAACACCAAAGGGAAAGTCAGGTGAGTATTTTAGAGGAAAAAAATGTGTGATTGAGTATTTAAGATTACCTGGCTTTTTTCACAGGAGTGTCAGTACACTCAAGCGTGGTCAGAGCATTTTTGGCCTCTCTGTGTCTTCCCTCCTTTTATTCCAAGACAGGAATGAACTGTGGTGCTACAGACACTTGTTTTGACTTAAATTCTTAAAATATGACCAATGGAACAAGCTGAGATTGCACACAGAAGATGATTCTTCACTAGTCTAGATCGGCATGGACCTCGAACTCTTTGTAGTAGCTGGAATGGTGAAGGTCATGGGTGTGAGTCAGATGGAAACTGCTGCCACTGATCTCCTCCCTACTCTCACAGTGGAGAGACTGGCCATGTTACTGCACCAGGTTTGGAGGAGTAAGGTCATAAGCGCTCTGATTTTCACAAATGCCACCTGAGCGCATAGGAGAAGAGAGTACTGGGTGCAGAAGTGTTAGCAGCTACCAAGTTGAGGGGAGTGACATTAATTCACTGAGCTCCCCAAGTCCGTGCACCATTTCTGGGTTTCTCTCTGTTGCTGTGCTGTGGTTCACTGAAAGTCATCACAGTAAAAATCCATACAATAAAGAATAGGCTAGAAAGTGTGACATACAGTGCAAACAAAATTCTGAACTTACATAAATAAAGTCTGTAAAATGTTTGTAAATTAATAAGAACAGTGTTTCCCTAGAAATGAGCTCTTTTGCCATTTAAAAACTTACGCAGTCATGTAGCTTTTCTGTTTAATACCTTATTAATTTCAGTAAAGATTTAACTCTTCAAAATAAATCCATAAATATCCTTTGCATATTGCAAAGTAACAACTGTTCTGTGGTCACCCTTGGGATCTCTTCAAAGTTCTGTCTAGGAAATACAGCTGAATTCTTTAATTACTGAGCTGACTTCTTGTGAACTGTAACTAAGCTACTGGCGGTAGTATATGCAGTCCCCCTCAGGTGGTGGTTCTATATGCTGGCATGAACATTTCCACTGTAGTTCCATAGCGGTTCCCCCATGGCATTAAAGAATAATGTTGGAATGTGGATTCTGTGGAGAATCTTGGGGTGGTTGTTCAAGGTTTGATTTGAAAGAGGCTATTTAGGAAAAATGTCATCAGAAATTGTAGTGTAATTACAGGTTTATATATTTTTGTGTAACATTTACAGGTTTAGTTTCATCAGTACTATTTCTGCAAAGACTCTCACATGCTGTGAGTATTCCTACTGAGTTAACTATAAAAAATAGTATATATTTTATTAGGTTTCTTTGAGTTGGGATCTTAGAACATAAAATCCAAGCATAAAATGCTATGTGTATTTTGTGTTTGATGTTTTAGCTAAAAGAAAGCACTGATATAAACATATCAGTGTATATAATACATATATTTATAATCAGCTTAGCTTGTGTAATTATTGTTGCATAAGTTACAGAATTGAATATGTTTCCATGGAAAAATAATGGGTTTAGAGGAAGGAAGAAATAATTAAGCGATTTTCACACAGAATGCTCCCAGAATCTTTTCTTGGGAAGCAAATTTCAGTCAGACTGGTTGCAGTCTAGACCCATTTGTCGCAAAATAGCGGACTGTAAAAAGTATTTCTTCATTGTTGTTGGGCTCACATTGTCAAGTGTACTGCATACCCTGTGCGCTGGGATCGTTGGCTTCTGGCAGGTCTCATTTATCAAGGAGAGATATGTGAGTTTCTGCATTGTTCCTCTTAAGTAAGCTTAAGATACTGAGCTTCCACTGGATAAATGATCCAGTGCCTTAGTGGCACAACTAGATTAAAAATCCTCATAAAATAATACTAAATTAAAAATAAAATTTTAAATACATTATAATAGGAATTTTAATATAAAATATTATTGAATAAAACAGATATATAATAATCTACATGCACACTGGCACGTAGCAGCATCTTACTAATGTCTGTGTCTTAATTAGAGGAAAGGAATGGGTAGAATTTGGTGCAACTCCCCTTAGTTTTATTTCTCTTAAAATTTTATAGAAAAAACCCTCAGAAATACTCTTCTGCTTTACACAGGCCAGCTGAGAAATGCATGGGGTTTTTTCTTGGGGTGTGGTAGGCTGGGAGCAAGACTTGATGAGATACTAAGTATTGTGTGGTGTAGGCTCCTGCCTGGCTTCTGGTCAGGTCCTGGACTGTTGTCTCAGCTGTTGTGTTGTCCCAGCAAATGTTGAGTTTCATCAGCATTGCTCTGCTGGTGCTGATGAACTGTATTGGTGTTAGCTACTCGAAAACAGGAATGCTTCCAGAAAGCTGTACTTTGGAGATAGAGATTTCAGGATACTTGACATTTGGGTTTCACTGTACCTTTAAACATTTGCTTGTAAAATACTGATGATTTTAGCTGTGAAAGAAAATGACGTTTTTGTTTTGCTGGCTGTTTTCCTTGTGCTGTATGACAAAACAGCCCTGCCTGCTGCTTGTTTTGTGAAGACAACAGCTGTTTTCTGACAGATCCTCTTTCCCACTTACACCTTTGTTGGAGCTGGGATGGAGAAATCCCTCATTTCCACAGTCTTTGGCAGGCAGTGCTCACCTCTGCACCTGAACTGCTCTAGAGCCTTAGAGACAACATAGGAGGATCTTCTGGGGTAAAACCCCTTGCTTACCGCCAGCCATCAGCTCCTGCCTCTTGGCAGTGCAGGGAGTGGTGCTGCTGATGTTTGAGTGTGCCATTCCCCTGGCAGCTGCCATTAATAATCCATGTGACTCTGGGAGGCAGGAGCAGTGGAAAACGTTGTTGCTGTGTAAATACCTTTTGCAGTTCCTGCAGTGGGGAGCCCAGCTGAACTTCAAGTGTACCGCCACTGATCAGTCACACACCTAGCCTAATTCAAGGCAAGGCAACTTCATGAATCTCTCGTAAGAGAAATCACATGCATGCTCACACGTCTGTTAATTAATAGTGTCAGTTTAATGGATTTAATAGAACTGCTTTAATAAGCATGTTTGTGATTATAGCATTTCTGAGCACCTTTCTTCTGCCTGGTGTCCTATACACACAGAGATTTATGTGCATCTCACTAACATTACTTCACATATATAACCCCCAGCATTACACACAGACAATCGTTTTGCCCTTAGTCTAGTCAAAGTGAATGCGAGATTTTGGAACAGGGTTTATTATGTGAGATCAGGTGCAAAGAGAGAACATTCATGAACAAAATGACATTGAAGCTACTTCTTAATTCTTTGCAATAAATGCAGTCAATGCCTCTTCAGGGAGCTGAAAGTACCAATACTTAGTGATTTATTTTTCGAGCCTTCTCAACACTTTGAATGATCCTGACAAAGGAAGTCATTGACCTAGAATAGATTTTTGCGATGTTTCTGGCAGAAAAATGTATCCAAACTCTGTGTAGCTGACACACCAAAGAAGCTGTGAAAATGAAGACATGGGTTTTACCTTTTGAACTGTTGCGGTGAGGGTGAAAGGGGAGAAAACAAGAGCAAATATAAGCATCTATGATTATTTTATCAGTTGTTTGAAGTATTGGACTATACAAAAGAGTCGTCATACCATAATAGAAGATCAATGACACAATCAATTTGTCTTCTATGATAATAAATTCAATTATTCTTTCTTATAATGCTTTATAGGAAAGTAATCAGCACCCACCATATGTACTCTGGTAGCCTATGAGACAAAGGAATAACAGGAGATTCTTTCATAATCCCAGCTGGCTTCTGTTTTTAAGGATGAGAATTAGTGTCCTCATGACTCTAATCTGGCAGATACAACTGTGAATGCTATTTCACTTGCTGTAAATATCAAGTATTCTTTATAATTTTGCTTAACAATATAATTTGCTACTATATTAGTTGGTTTAAGAATTTTATTATATACAGGAGGGATTTTCCTGTGAAATGGGTGTTCTTTTTCAGAACTGATGAGTCTTGCCCCTGCTCTAAGATTAATGGATCAGTCCATTAATGGCAGCACCAGACTAATATCACTAAATGTTCTGTTCTTCTTCTGATCCCATTTAAGATGTAATCCATCAACTTGCAATTTGTGAGTGGCGGTTACAGTCATAAGCAATAGGATAAGGAGGCAGCTTGACAGTGGGAATCCTAATCTGCCATGGAGTTTTTCCTATGTTATTTTGCTTGCAGTCTCCCCATGAACTCATTTGAACCTCATGTGGTGCTGAGTAGCAGATCTGCAGTTTTTGAAGTTGCTTGAGTGATGTTAAGCCTCTGTGCGCCCACTCTTTCCCCCTGTTCTTAATCACAATGAAAGGGTGCTAGGGGATCTCTTGACCAGAGAAAGCTCACTTGGAGAGTTGTATGCCTTCAGGGAATTCTATTTTTTCTTGAACACACCCAAAAGAGAGAGCATCTAGTTCTTTTACAGAGAAAACTTCATCCTTTTGCCATCTTTACCTAGTCTGTCACTCCTAGGACAAACACAGGAGCTTTCAGTGGGGCTGCACTTCTCTGCCTTATTGGATACAAAGATTTGTGCCCATGCAACTCTGGGAGAGGCTTGGTCCCGGGAAAGGAGGACATGGTCCTGGGAAGACTTACTGTGTTGATAAGTAAAGAGGGTCTTTCATGAGAGAGAGTCATCAGAAAATCCCAGTCCTTTGTATTCTGTTTATATGCTTTTATTATCACTGCTTTCTTCTAAAAGGTTTCTTTTAAGGAAGTTAACCAAATTCAGTGTTTTACTGGAGAGACGAATTTTAAATTCCATGTCCTCCTTCCGTATCCTGTTCTATGAATGTGACTAAGCATTTTCTCAGCTTTCCCAACGGTTGCTAGGCACTGAGCGGATGCTCTCATGGCACTTTCTAAGGCTGTTTTTGAGTTGTTAGGGAACCACACAGAACCTGTGCAAAACCTGTTCGATTTCTCATAATTTGCACTACCTTGAAAGTAGTGAATGGCATTAATTCCAAAGTGATGAGTTTACCAGTTTTTGTTTAATTAAATTTTGCTTAAATCTGTCAAACTCTTCCCATCTTAATAAAGCATATGAATAATTAGCAAATTTTACCGTGTTTAATTAGTCTTCTACAGCATTGAAGAGTGGGTTCCAACAACAGAATTATAACTGTTAAACCCTGGGGCTTTCCACTATGAACTATTCTCTGTTCCAGTAAGGAATCATTTACTGCCATTTTTTTGCTTGTCTTACCTGGACAGTTTTAATACAAAGCACGGTCTTATCTCAACTCCCAGTTCGCAGCCTGATTTCTTAATCTCTTACTGTACTGCAAATGCAGTCTTTCAGACAAAAACGAAGTCTTCACTTTTCTGTTACATAACTCTTATACAAGGAGCAGTTGAAGAGTGAAAAGTGAAAATGTTCGCTTCCTAATTAACACCAACTTGATAGAGCATTTATGCCTTCTTCAGTTAATTTGTCACCCTGTCTTAAGCTGATTTTCTTCTGGAAAATATACTGTGTCAGAAAACAGTATTTGCATGCCTGCTGTTAGTTTTGTTTAACATCACGGCATCTGGAAAAGTAATTTATACAGTCATGTCTTTGCAAGCACTAAGATAGTATAGGGAACAGATGAAATCATCCACAGGATCTAGCCAGCAGTAGTATACCACAGTGGGAATGCTGTTTGCTCACTGTAACAGTGGACAGCATCACTTTTATTTTTGTGATTCCTTCCTCTGTTCATATTCTTCCAGTGCACGTGCCTGTACAGATTTTCTCCTGCTCCCTCTTACTTTCCCTGCCTGTGTTCTTATCCTATAAAACAGCTGTATCCTTTAAACATTTGCAGGCATTCTCCATACTGCAGATCCACATTGTGGAAGAGGCAGGGGAGATTTGTAGTTCTTCTCAATCCTGGGTTATGAGAAAGGACCCAAAAGTAAAAGGTAGCACACTCCATTTTTATGTTGTCTTTTTTTCTGGCTGGGGGTTGATGGGTTTTTTCTTACTTTCCTTGTCTGGGTTTTTTCTTTTTTCCCTTGAATCCAAGTGCCAAGGAGAGAAAAAGAAGAAAGAAAAGCCCTTCCCTCTGCAACGCTGATGGCTGAGATGGAACTTCATGAAGGGCAGCTTAAGAAGCTATGTGTGCTTGGTGCACTTTCTGCTTCTTTGATAAACCTGAATCATGGACCCAGCAGAAACTGAATATGTCATGCCATGTGCCAAAACAGTGTAAATTTCTCCTAAACAGGAGAAAGTCCTCTGTGGTTATACTAAAGATTCTGTAATGTCAGCTGTTTTCTTTCTGGTCTCTTGCAAAGAACAAGTGCTAATAGCTGTTCTGTGACACTACCAGGAACAGCTTGCTGAGCACTGAAAAATTACTCGTGAGTACTGTGACCCCCTTAGCAGTGGTGAGGTAAGACTGCATTCATCACTGCTTTGCTGGTTTATGTTCCTTGGCTGTGCCTGTTGTGGTAGATGAACTGTTCCTCGGCCTGTTCTTTGGTGCTGAGGCCAGCTGGCACTGAGGGATCAGGGCTCATACTGTTAAACTTTCTTACCTTTCAGAGCAGAGTGGCCATATCCAAGTTGTCCATTGGAAACATCCAAGCTAACTCCTAACTTTGCTAACTCCTGGACTGTGTCTGAATATTATTTGGTAAAAATTGGTTAACTTGGGCTAAACTGTTCCAGAAGGCATTTCAGATTTAATAGTGTTATGATCAATTACTAGTGCCTGGGAGCATTCCATGGCACTGCTTAATTTACTGGCATAAACGTAGCCCCTGTGTCCTGATATCTTGCTAATCTGAATTTTATGGCAAGTTATTCCTCAAAGTATTTTCACATTTGGACAGTTTGCATGTGAAATATGTAGAGAAATCTTCATTGAAAAGATTTTGGCTGAATTATAAGCCATTTTGCTAGATATCTAGATTTGGGGTTTTTAAATTTCTTGTAACATGAATTAATAAGTTTCAGTAGAGCTGGATTTCATTAGGAGTCCTTTTCCTTTCCTGGAAAAAGGAACAACTTGACAGGTTTTGAATCACTTCATCTAAACATAAACTCCTACCCCTGTAACTAAAATATCATCACACATGTTTATTTAGCTATTTTTTTTTTACTCTTACGAAGTACATGATGTTATGTTGTGGAAGCTCCCACCCAGTTTTGGTGCACCGTGATTAATACGATAGAACATTGTGACAGCTGGGCAGCAATACCCACCATTCATCCTTGCAGGATAACTCACCAGGCCACAGCAGAGGTGCTGTAAGAGCATTTAGCTACTCCAGGACTGTGCTATGAGGATGATAACAGCTAGCCTAGACTCTGGATCACCTGATCATCCTGATTAATGACATGGTCTGAACTCAGCAGCTTACTTGAGGCCCATCTGTACTTTCTTCATGGATTTCCTTCCCATGGATGGCAACAAGGGTGATGGAAGGCAGATGTCACTTCAAAATGCAGTCAGGTTTTAAAAACATTCCTAGGTAGCACTTGCACCTTCTGAACAGAGCTGACGAATGTGCTTCACTTGCACTGAGGTATGTTAAAGCATAGATTTACGAATGTGTTTGAGCTGGCCATTACCGTGAGAATTGTGTGGTGCTATAGTTAATGCTAATTAAGTGATCATCATGTACTGAAGGAAACCTTTTGCACAAGCATTGTGTTGGGATACTGTCAGGCTGTCTGGAAGAGATGGAATAGATTCTCTACCTGCTCTCAGAAGAGCAGAGCAATGTAAGTCGCAGAACCTGGAGAGATGCCAAAATGTTGAATCCCTTGGCTAATTTTGAAGTACTCTTGAATAAAACTAATGTGTCAGTGAGGTCCTAGACTGCAATGGATTTCTGTGGGAATAGTTAATCTAAGTGCATTGATATTGGGGTGTGGGGTTTTTACATGACTTTTTAATCATCTGACTCAGTATCCATTTAGTATTGATAGTAGCGTAGTTTTCAGGGCCTTGTATCCAAAATGCTGTGGAGAGTCTACTGAGGCTCTTGTGGCACTTCAGCTATTACTTTGCTGATTGTCCACCAGTTCCATTAAAGAAAGACCTTGAGTATGCCTCTCAAGAGTAGCCACAGGCAGGTTGAAAGCTTATAGGTAAGAATCAGAGACCAAAGCAACAAAGGGAACCTTGTGGATGGTGTCTTAGTACAGGCTGCCCAATGGAGGGGAGCGTATAAATTTTAATTGCTCCTCTGCTCTGGTGTGATCCCACCTGGAGTACTGAATCCAGCTCTGGAGTCCACAGTGCAGAAAGACATAGACCTGTTGGAGCAGGTCCAGAAGAGGGCTAAGTAATTCAAGAGGCTTAGAAGAGAAACTGGGACAAATTTTTGCCAGGGCCTGTTGTGATAGGACATAGGGTAATGACTTGTAACTAAAAGAGGGTAGATTTTCCTGAATGTAAGGAAGAAATTTTGTAACAATGACACGGGTGAAGCACCAGAGCAGGTTGCTCAGGGAAGTGGCAGTTTCCCTATTCCTGGTGACATTCAAAGTCAGGTTGAATGGGGCTCTGAATAACCAGATCTAGTTGAAGATGTCACTGCTTATTGCAGGGGATTTGAGCTAGATGATGTTTAAAGGTCCCTTCAACCCAAACTATATTATGATTGTGTGTCACAGGACTCTAGGGAGCAGAATGGAAAGGCATAAAGGCATTCTTCTTGATCGTGCTAGTCAGGTAGGATTGATGCAGGACCGCCCCTGGTTCTGCAGGTGATGTTGCAGTGTGGCACTGGTTTTTATGGACCTTCTTGATAGATGGACAAGATAAGAGGCAGTGAACAGATTCTGCAGCAAGGGAAATTCTGACTAGATGTTTTCACACATGTGAAAGAAAAATGTACTATGAGGTTTCTCAAACATTGGGGCCGGTTGCATCCCATCATGAAGGAGATTCATAACTGATCAAGGCCATGACAAAGTTAGCCCTGCTTTGAAGTGGGTGGCTTGGGGTGGACCAGAGGATCTTCCAACCTAATTATGCCAACTTCAATTATTCAATGATTCAGAGTCTTTATGACTTCTAAATTTCAGATAATTTTATCTGCAGAAGTGTAATGGAAGCTCACAGATTGTGAATTCTTTACGTCCAGTCAGTGACTTCTGCATCTGAGGCTGCTGTCTTTTAAGAGAGCTTGATCTTGTTTGTGAAAACCTGACAAATTCCAGCTTGCATTGCTGTAACTGAATAAGACTGCCTGCTTACAGGTTCACACCATTGTTAGCACTTTGGATTAATTATATGACCATTAGCCTAATAGAAGCAGCCAGAGTAGGTGATTGAAGACATCTTGAAATAAATTAATCTGTTTTCTAAAGCACAAAGAAGCTTTGTGCTTTAAAGCTCAGAGGAAAACCATTTTTAAAATCCAACTGTAAAATCTCCCAAATACAATGAAATTTACTGTGCACTTTTATTGATCACACTGTATTTTAGGAAAAGTTAGAAGATAAAGAATCCTGTTGCCACAAACCCCTCATTCTTCATTTTGTTGGATGAGTCTACTGTATTCTTACTTGATTTTTCTTCAATTTAAGGAATCCATGCTAATTATTTTTGACTAAGCACTTAATGCCTGAGGTATTTTGAGGTGAAAGCGTTGACTCTTGTCTTTAAAAATCCACACAGAACTTCAGTTCTGTTTCACAGAGTTGGTGCGTTTGTACATTTTTTTAATGCCAAAGTTCTATTCAAAATGGAAATGTGTTTTATCAGTTCTTATAATAATGCTTCTGGTTCTCGTAGTTGGTAAAAAAATAAATAAGTTCTTTTATGTTTTTACAAGAGGCATAGACCTGCAGCTCCTCATTTAATAAAAGCTGGAAATACACAGAAAGCCATATATCAGGTGTGCTTTAAAAACATTAAATCGTAACTGCATTGCAGGAGATGTTAGGAGTTGCTGCCAATTTCAGTAGACTGCTTTTCTTAGCCACCATTAGTGCAGTTTAATTTTCTATTTCTCCAGATTCTTTTAGATCTTTTTAAATTTAAGATAGAGTCAAATACTAACAATATTTTTAGCTCTTTTTCTGTTTATTTCAACCACCAAAGAGAATATTTCACAGCTCGTAATGCTGTGTGTATCTGAATATCAAGGGCAGTTTATGCCTTGCTTTTCTGTGATATTCTCTCTTCTCTTTTTTTTTGTGGACATCAGAAATAATCAGTAATGGCCTGAGATTTAGTACAGTGGCTGCTTATGGTACAG
Organism: Psilopsiagon aurifrons; assembly: GCA_025447955.1. Lineage (NCBI taxonomy): Eukaryota > Metazoa > Chordata > Aves > Psittaciformes > Psittacidae > Psilopsiagon > Psilopsiagon aurifrons. Next base: position 8,132 of record JAOEHY010036836.1, on the reverse strand, counting down.
CGGCACAGATTTGCTGGGTTTATTTTGCAGTTGCTAGCTTTAATAATTAAGGGGAATATTATCATGATGAGATTTAAAGGCTTCAAAACCCTCATTTGTCTCATATCCAGAAACATGACTAGCTTCTTAAAAATATTACTGGTAATAGAACTTACAGTTCTCCATTATAGTACTTTTGGCCCTTGAGTCTAATTAATCAAGTCGTAAATGCGTGGGCTTAATTTGGTGAGCCAGAGTGATGTGAAATACATAATTAGCCACTTTGTTTAAGTGCACGTATTACGGTACAGTGGCTAATTTTCTGGTCCGTGAATGACAACTTATGACTCTTTTTCATATCTAAACACTTCAGATTATGATAGTTCTTGTATTTAAAGTTATTCTAGGTGTAAAGATCCAGTTCGTGCTTAGCATTTTAATAACTGCCTCTGCTTCATGGTTTTCTCAGAGACAAATGTTCATCTCTATAAATTTATAGTCTATGGCTTATTTTAGTTACAAGTTAAACAGTATTATATGCAGCATGGTATTCTTAAGGTCATGGAATGTAACATGACTGTAGGTTTAGTTTAGTTTGTAAAAGCTGCAGTTGTTGTCAGTGGAGTATTCCATTTTACAACTCTACCATTCTTTCCCTAGAACTGACATCAGTCATAGATTGAATGCTTCAAAATACTTTTGATTTTGAAATGTCTCACTTTGAAGTGGTAAACTATGGGAAAATAAAGCATTCCTTGTGTATTTCTCTCCTGGAAACATTTGCTTTAAACTTTGTTACTGCTTTGAGTCTTTTATTTGTCTATCATGTAACAGCGTAAGGTATCATTGAGGAGCTTCATTTTGACATATGATTCAAGCCTTGAAAATCACGATAGCCCACGAGTGGTTTGGCATGAGAATAAAAAAATCAATTAATAAGTTTTTACATTTTTACATCCTACCTAATCTTATTTGTATGAAAACATTATTGCATTACCATCTAATGTGTCAAAACCACTCCTAAATAGTCAGGAGTTACTAGACTTCAGATGTATTACATACTGGGTATTCTAGTTTTTCGGCATACAAAAATGAGCATATGAGGTATTTCGAGTCTTATTTTCTAAGGATGGTGAATTATTAGGCAGTGGGCAGGAGGGGATATGATATTTACATCACTTTGTGTGGTTCCACAATTTACCACGTAGGTGATCTCCCTCATGTGTTTACAAATGCAATTCTCTTTCCACTGTGTATAAATAGTACATGTATAAATAATGCACTCATGCATAATGTTGCTTAAAGTGTTCATTTAAAATAGAAGTTTAATTAGAAGTTATTTTTTTCCATATTCTAATTTGTTTTTTTACATTACAGGAGACAAATACATAGCAAATATGGGTTAAATCCTTTTTTACTTCATCTGGTAATATCAAAAGTTCATTGTTCCTCTCAGCTGAGACTGAAGACATGACTCGTTTAATCTTTGTAATACTTGGCTCTAAAGTTAAATTCAGAGGAAACAGGATCTGACTATGAGTCAGTATGCAAAACAGTGAAGGGTAGGGGCCATGAAGAAACATTCTGTTTCTTTCAGCCCAAGGTCTTTATCATTATTGAGAATCAATGTCATATGGCATAATAGTAGGATGTGAGTGCCAGACCTTGATCTGTTCTGATCAGGATTAAAATGCTGATGTTATTTACTTGATTTAGTTCTAATTTCTGCTGTATTTTCTATAAATGCTTTTAAGCTAAGAGACTTTCTTGCAAATATTTTCAGAGCACCTCGTGTTATATCAAGTGGAGTCACTGTCACCTTTCTTATCCTTTTGGAAGTAATTATTGACTTGGATATTTCGGTGATGTTGAAATAATCTCTGAATTGTATCCTGTAGAGTCTGGGAAATTGTTTGGCATAGAAAATGGACTCAGAGTCATCCACTCATGGGAAGCTGGCTTACACATGAATGCCAAATCCCAAATGACTTCAACAGTGATAAGCAGTACTAATGAAAATCATTTTCTCACATGGGTTATAATGCACATTTCTACCTCTCATTCCAATAATAAATTAAATTCACAATTTGAACCAAATGTTGTGGAAACCAGTAATCTACCATATGCAGTATCTCAGTGTCATCATTTCTTTTCAGCTCCGCATAATACTTTTTTCACTGGTTATTACCTAATTGTCTTCCTAGCCTGCTAAGAAAATATTCCTTCATTTTGACATCCTTAAACTGTGCTTTTGTTCAGTAGTTTACAATATGTTGGTACTGTATAATGGGTGTTTATCATTCATACTATAGATGGCAAAATATCTAATTATGGTTATGCCACTGTTCTGAAAAGAATTGTTACAATTCAAGCCAAGTCTGAATTGCAGTTGCTGAAAGCAAGATTAGGAAGCAGTCTTGTACATCTTAACCAAGGAAGAAGCACTTCCCTTGCCTTTTGTTAAGCCAGAAAAATCTGCTTGCAGTGTTCAGCAGCAGCTAACAGTGAAGGAAAACGCTCCTTAGCAACAGAAGCTCATGAAATAAAAGAAAGATTAAAATTAGGGAAATAGCGTCTGTCAGATATAAAAATGTGGAAATAGATTCTCTGTTATAGACAGGAGGAAGGCAAATATAAAAGCTCAGAAATATCTTCCAAGTCAAGACAGGGAAAGAAGTGCACTCTGGTGCATATTCCTTTCACTACAAGCTGCCAGACGTATGTCCATGCTGTTAGTGTGCATCTGGTCTTCTAGGAAGTGCATTGCTCTAAAGGGAATGGAATTGATGATTCATTTTTTAAAGGTGACCCAGCTTTAAGTCTGTGTCTGTGAAGTTGAGAAAATATTTTTCATTGAAATTTGGAGTGAAGGTTTTAGTTGTGACTTCTTTTTTCACCCTTCTGTAAATACTGTTATGGCCTGATCCCTCTTTGTCTTGCACACAGTTCCTTTCTGGCAAATGTCATCCACAGAACATGTTTGAAACAATCACAGCAATGTGTCTTTGGAGGAAAAGGCTGCCTGTGTACAAGACACAGCTAGGCGTCTAGAACTTTGGTAAAACAACAGGACTAATTTTTTTACTACTATTTTATATAGGTTTGTAATCGGACGAGAAAAACCAGGACAAGTGAGTGAGGTCGCACAGCTCATCAGCCAAACTCTGGAACAAGAACGCCGCCAGAGAGAGCTGCTGGAGCAGCATTATGCGCAGTATGATGCAGATGATGATGAGGTAAGAGACTGTACAAACTCTCCACTATTTCTTCTTTTTTAACGTTTTATTTTCTATTCCTAATTCCTTCTTTTTATTGTCACTCAGAGGTCAGCTTCTGGCCCTCTCCATTACCTCTGCTGCTGATTTTCACAGATTTTTATGGTGAATCTTACTTGAAGAACAAAGTTACTGAGAAGTTTTCCACATGAACTTAAAATACTTGTTTTGTTACAGAAGAGCAAATAGCAAATTGGTCAGTGCTGCTGTAATCACTGCTCTTCCTCTGAAGGCATATGCTGTTCTGAAATAAGGGAATAAAGTTGGATTCTGAAACAGTAGTTTTTGTGAAAGCTGGTAAAAGTCACCTTCTGACTTCTAAGGGGTTCAGGAATTTTTAGACCTTTTTTATTTTTTCCTGGAAGAACCTTATGTTCTTCATAATTCAGAACATTAAGAAATATTCCAAGAAATCCAGGTAAGATGCCTCCTTCCACACTCTTGCTTTTTGCTTCTGTGTGAACAGATACTCCATGGGGTAGATTGATGTTCACAATTAGTGTCTGCTGTCCCAGTACAAAGGTTTTGAAACTGTCAACTTTATACAGTAAATATTCCATTATTTCTTTCTGTTCTCTGAAAATTCCTAATATACCTGAATACCAAGGTACTTGGAAAGATTCCTGAGAGAACTTTTTCAGAGACTACTGTCTGTGTTACACCCTCAATTAGCTGCTGGGTTAAGATAAAAGGCAGGTGTTGTAACAAACCCCTTCCACATAGACCAAGCATATCACCTTCATTTTGCATTATCTTACATAATTTTATGTGGAATGCCAGACTCCGTGTATTGGTGTGCTTTTGTCCTGCTTCAAACTTCGTATTTTTTTAATGGAAGGAGGCAATAGAGAAGGGATCATGATGGAGAATTAATGCTGTGCATTTATTTCAGTTTTGTTTTCCTTTAGGTACTGAAACAAGGCTTCTAATCAGTGAAATAGAAAAAGCAGTACTCTGAGATAAAATCAGCATACACTCAGATTTTGAAATACACTGTTGAACTAGCAATAGGTCAGAACAAGTGTCCCAGAAGACTAAATAAAAGTCATTTCTAGCCCCAGTGGTGCTTTTTTTAATATTAATAATATTACTGATGTTAAAAATAAAAATATTATAATATGATTTAGAATAAATCCTGTCATAGGTGCATATTTAATTCATATAAATAAAATCATACTTGTCTGTGTTAGGGATACATATGTGTATGTGCCTGTGTGAAACCATAAAGGCCAGAAAATCCACGTCCTCTCTGTTCCTTCCTTAAACTATTGAAGCATGCAAGTCTTCTAGCTTCTGTTTAGCCTAGAATTAAAATTCAGAATCTTACCTAATTTCTTGAAGGAACTCTACCAGGAAGAGACAACCCCCTCTAGCCTTTGGTACAAGCGACTTTTCACAACCCATCACAGATTTTATTGGGAACCTGCAGCAATCCTGATTTGGCTTTATTTCTTTTTGTTACCTGCCATCCAAGTAAACTCACATAACTTGCACCATTCCCAGGCAATTGATATAATGGAAGTTCTAATCTAATGCACATTAGATGCAGTTCAGAGACATTTTTGGTCACCACAAGCACTTCTACTCCATTTACTGTCAAATGGGATCATTACACTTTGTGCTCACCTTGCTCTGTGAGGGCAAACATGGCTGGGTTTGCGTTGCTATATGCCAAACACCAATGCCAGCTCTGTGTTCCTTGACTCTGGTAAGCAGGGCGTATTTTGGTCAAGAAAATCACAGTTTACACTCTCTGAATGAATATCCACAAACGTATAAAATCCCCTATACTTTCAAGTCTGTTTTCTCAGTGTGAGTGACTCTGAGTGCGTGAAATTGAGGAATATTTGGTTTGCTGAGTGGCACAGAATTATACAGGAGTTGCTTAGACTCAGAGCTATCAAACTGTCCTATTCGTTTGCAGGCAGTTCTTAAAATATGGTAACATAGATCTCCAGCTACAGAGCTGCATAAATAAACAAGAAAATGATCTTTATTCAACCCTCCATTGAGGCTGTCAAATTCTGAGCCTCAGGAACTTTACCACAAAGACAGCAATAGCATATCAGGTTTCTGGAGCAGGAAATCAGTGACCTGTTTGTGTCCTTTAGTCCCTGCACCTGACTGTGTTTGGTAGAGCTGTTCCAATCACAGGAAGAGAGCATGTGCCAGGTATGTGCAAGTCCTGGTGTTTTATTTTGCTATGCCACCAGCTGGCTAGATTCCCTCTGTTTTGAAACTTAGGACAGTCTTCATCATAGCCCAAGCATGATCTAGCTATTTGAGAAGGATCTGTGTTCTTGAAAATAGCAGCATTATTGAAACAATTTCAACTCCTGCGAGCCAATGTGCACTGGACTTGAGTCAGATGCTAAATTAGAGGAACTTGTTAGCCTGCTGTAACTACTCATGTCATTTCCTTGCAGGAATGTTATGTGGCAGTTATTTGTTGAGGAAGTTTCCTACTAGTACAGTTAGTGTTTCCAGAAAGACACCATTTACTACATAAGTGATCCCGAAAGAAACGTTATTTACTCTACAAGTGCCCTGCATCCTTGCGCTTCAGTCTGCTGTTATCATGGGCTGCAGATTTTCACAGGGTTGCAGGATGCTTTCGGATACTCCGTTTAAATCTTTGCAGGCAAATGAAAGAACCTTGTATAGAACTGACAAACACTAAAGAAAAGAGATGCCCACAATGGGCAAAGACAAGCAGGATAAATGTGCAATAGCTCACAGTGTGTTCTGAAACTCCCACAGAACACACGGAGCCAGGAGTATCAGTTACTTCTGAAGTACTACTTAGGGTAGGCAGCGTTGGCATTTCCAGATGAGACTGTGCTAACTGCAGTAGAGCTGAAGAGTATGTTTCAGGTGCTGCCCCTAGATAGCTTGCTGCAGTTTGCTCATCACCAGCTCATCTAGCTTCCTAAAATCCCCCTTTTTTTAATTTATTGTATTCTGTCAGAAAACAAAAGTCAAAGGTTTTGAAGTAGGCACTATCTTTGTATTTCCTACTTAGTATATGAAGTATGACCTGAATCTGTATCCTTGACAGAAACCTTTGACATCCCTGTGTTAACAACAGTGTTCTGGGCACATTTTAGTCAAATTCTGACATTCCTTGGAATTTTGATTCGAACATAGTATTATATTATCTTCTCCATGTTATACAGCGAATGGAAGAAGCCACATAAAGCAGATGACCTGTTCCCCTGCAGGCTGCACGCTCTGTTGCAGGACGTGAAATTAGTAACATATCACAGAATTCTGTTCATTCTGTGGCCACAGACAAGTAGTTTTATGCATGTGGCGTTTTAATGTATTTTAATATCCCTAATAGTAATTTGAATATTTTCTCATTTTTCATTGTTATTTATCAGGATATCCTTAGACCAAAGCAACATTAGAGCCACTCAAGAAAATCTTGACACACACGTTACAATTTATTTTAATGTCTAACTTCAAAAAATACATTTGTTAAACAAAATCTTTCAGAGTACTTTTCCAACATCATTGGTATGAAGCACTCTTGTAAAAGCGATTATTGATAGAATTTTTACCACTATATTAACTAAAAGCCATGAAAAATGAAACAAATGAAGATGCAGGCTGGAGTTGTTTCTATAGTTCTTGCAGTGGTGTTCCCTGATTTTGGAGTGTTTCAGCACAAACAAAAGATTTATCTTAATGCAGCCTTTGTTGTGGTGATTTGGGGAGGGTCTGTCTGCATTATTCTGGCTGGTGCTGCTGCTCCTTCTTTCTGCTCAGGAGTGTTAGGCCCATTTCAAGAATTTACAAGGCAGCTAAACAATGTGAGTTACACATTTTGCCTTTTAAAGCGGGTAATTGCGTTTCATGCTAATAAAGATAATTTCATGCTACTGGCTGTGATAGCATGTAGGAAAATTGAATGGCCAATAACAGAAGTTGTTGCTGTGGGTTGGATGAGCTTAAGCCCTAGGTACTACTGAAAGGAGAAATAGATCTTTTGCATGAATAAATTTTGTTCACCAGTGCAGACTGAAGAGTCCGAGGTTTTCCTTCAAGAGCATGTAAGTTTTCACTGACTTTCAAGTAACAAAAGTATTATTGTTATTGTCAGCTGAGAAAGCAAAATGTATTGCGAGGAACCTCAGGCAGCTACAATAACAACTCACCTCATAAGGCTTTGTTATTTTGAAATAAAATAACTCTTGTCTGTGCCTTGCTGCTCCTTGTTAAACACTGACCTTCCCATTCTAAGCTTACTGGCGCAGGTTCTGAGCAACCTTTTGGTAGTTTCTTGTGAAACAAAAGTCAACAGAGAATTTTTTCAGGGAAAGCATGTTTCATGTAGTTTATGACATATATTTCCTTAAAGCACAGGCTGGTTCTTTTGAACCTGTAATTTGTCTTTCATGTGATTACGAGATCAGATCACTTTCTTTTGAAGATGAGAGCAAAAATCCCATTAATTTCTGTGTTCTGTAATGTGTTTATGTCATCCTGCTGTCTTGTTTACCTGAGCAAACTGCAGTGCTTTGCTTTGATGACTACTTTTTGCATTAATTGAAACAAAAATGACTGTGCCCACAGACACTCATTATGTACAATTTCAAGCAGGATCTTTGTGTTCATTTTTGGCTGCCTGATGACCATCTTCAGTTAGGCTCTGGAGGCCAGGAGAATATTGACGGCTCTTGAATTTTTCCCCAGCATAACCTATTCCTTCATATGCGTGTGGTTTTCTTTTTCTATGCTGTACTTTTCCTTAGTGTAAGTCTTTGGAGGGATCATAGAATCATAGAATAGTTAGGGCTGGAAAGGACCTTAAGATCATCAAGTTCCAACCCCCCTGCCATGGGCAGGGACACCTCACACTAAACCATGCCACCC
>JAOEHY010036834.1:0-19514 GCA_025447955.1 Psilopsiagon aurifrons | reverse complement strand
GTGACATGGTTTAGCGTGAGGTGTCCCTGCCCATGGCAGGGGAGTTGGAACTAGATGATCTTAAGGTCCTTTCCAACACCAACTATTCTATGATTCTATTAATGTTTTGTCTGTTCTTAACAATGGATTTATGAGAAAGTTTTGTGTCTCTATATATCTGTCGGATATTTTGGTTACTTAAATCCAGAAAAAAACCGAGGAACTTGGAAAGGCACCAACCTAGGGAATGAGCTGGAAGATTTCTGCATTTGTGTCATCAGAGAGCCTGTAATTTTGGCACAGTTACAGGAAAAAGGAATTTCTTTTTTTGCTCTTGAGACATATAGTGGTATTCTTGCATATATTTTTTTAAGTACGTTTTTTTTTCTCATGTCTAAAAGTAGTTCAAATACCTGTGATCACATTTTAAGCTGTCCTCACAAGGACTCAGTTAGTTTTTTACAGCTGTTTGTAGCTTTGCTTTGGACAGATCTCAGACTTGTTTGCCTATGCTGATCTTCATTTGAACAATTTTACCTTTGATATATGTGGCAAACAGCATTTCAGCTATTATCTCACGATAATCTTCACACTGCTGCTTGTCCCTGTTCAGCATTCACTTGCTGGACTTCTTCCCTGATTAATGCAGTTCTGAGGTCTGCCCAGGTACATGTTCTTTCAGTCTCTGTTCTTCTTGCTGTGCTGCATTAAACCTCCCTCCACTGTTATCCCTGCTATCTGCTTCTCTTATCTACCAAACCTTTTTTGGAATTAGAATTTTGCTTTAAATACTTAAATAGTTTTATTAATAGTTGCCTTCATACTTGTGCTCTTACATGTGAGCTAGAGCTGAAACAAAGAATCAGGAAATAGATTAGAGAGGCCTCTTAAAATGTCAGTAGTTTAAAATCCAGTATGTATGCATCTCTAGACTTAGAGGTAAAACTTGGAGCCTTCCTTGATATCAGTAGTAGACATTCTAGAAAAGGTATTTGTGGAGCCTGTTTTGAAGCAAGGGATCAAATGAATGTTGAAATTAAATATTAGTGAAATCAGGAGGTATCTAGGAAAAATTCTGCCACCTCCAACCTTGGTGGTTGTCAGGTATTTTTCAGAGTTTAAGAAAAAATCTGGGTGCTGATAAATTATTTTGGTTTAAAAAAAACTTAATGAAACCTTGATTGATTGTCATGGCTGTCTCCTTATGACCTTTTTACCTTTCCTCTTTTCTAATTCAGAACTTGGTGAGAATTGTGTAATTTACTAAGTATATACAAATTCAAATTCAAAATAAATTTGTAGATGGTCTAGTTATGTGTTAAAAAGAGAGAGGAAAGAGAGATGCACTTCATATCTGCGCATTAACAAGTCCATGTTTGTATTAACTTGCCTCCCTGGTCTGCGTGAGCTGCTTCAGGTGCTGCTTAAAGTCAGCTCTGGCTGTTCAGTTCTTTCCCCTTCTTCATTTGGAGTGGTTGTGCTTTTTCAATCACAGAAAAACTACTTTGCTGAACAAGAGAGGAGCTGACTAAATTCAAAACAAATAAATTAAACATGTATCTTCCTGAAGTGAAGCCTGTATCCACCTCTCATCCTCCAATTTGCAAAATCATTGGCATCGTTGGAGACCCAGGTAATACTGGAGACAAAGGATGAACCCTAAGATGTGCAGTATGTTGGTAGGAATGTTCCTGTGATAGCTATATTGGGCAGGACATGGATCTATGAGAGGTGGATGGATTGATGTTGGGGTCAGAGGACTTCCATGGAAAGCACAAGAAACTGGAAACAGAGAAACAGCAGTGGGGGAGCAGGGAAGAAGTACCATCCTTAAGATGTGTGTGGTTGCGTGTGTGCTCCTTAAGATGTCTGATGGTGACACAGGAAGGATAATGGGGACACCTACCAGTTCTGGCATGCTATGACGAATGGACAGGTAGTGAACTACCATTTTCCACAAGTTCAGACATACTCAAGAGTTAGTGGGTGAGGTCTGTATTCATGGAAGTAATTGTCAGAAGGTTAATTACCTCAGTTTATTCACATGACAACTTCAGCTGCCATCACTGTTTTATCTACATGAGCATAATAACCTAGAACTAAACTATTTGCACCACTTGATGACTATTCAGCATCACGTGCTCCAAAGTCTTTTAGTTTCTGAAGTAGACTGTTGAGTTCTTCTTCACAGTGTGATCTCCCACCTGCGCTGTAAAAACCTTCTTGATTGCAAGTGGTTTGAATGTGTAAATACAGCTCCAAGATGATCAGTTACAGTCTTCACACTGTACAGTGCATTCTTCAACCTTATAGCACATTTGGCATCCATCTTGCACTAAACATGGCAGCTAAATCCCCCAAACTAACCAATTATTATTTTTTCCCTTTCATTTGGGCAGAGATCATAGGGAGCAACTATTGTGGAAACCAGTCTTTTTTCAGCTCTAATTGCTTATTGTCACCTTAGAGCAGTGATTTGCTGCTCTCCAGTTTTTTGCATGGTATTCAACTTTACTATTATAACTGAAGAAGTTGCTTTTAAACAGGGGAAAATTAAACAAGAAAACAAAAATGTTGCATGCAACTTGAGATCCCAATTTTTTAATGTGATCTACAGCTTGAAGCCACCTTTCATGTGTTGTGCAGAAACCATACTGCTGTGAATGCTGGTGCTCATCTTCCAGCTGGAGTGGGCCACATGTCCTGAAGTGCCTGTGGAAGAAGTCTCATGTATTATAATCCCTCCTCATCTAACAACCAGGCATATGTCTTCTGTGGCTAAAATGCAGACTCCAGCATCTCATACTGGATATGCTATTGGTCCTGTGAAGGAAACTTATTTAAGCTGTCCTGTAACTGAAATGTGCCAAACATATGGCAAGGGAATGTTTTTGGACTCATGATGTGTGTGGCAGTGGAATCACTGTGCAAGAAGGGAGAGGACTGCGTGGAGGGCGTGACTGGAACAGGTTCTCACTGGTCCTCTCTTTGCTCCTGCATAGGGGAAGAGAGGAGAGGGATTCTAGGCTGATGCCTTCTGGTGCCTTGAAAATGGCTTTTAGAGGAGACACCCTTTTTCTGTGCTTTGCTTATGATTCAGCAACCATGCTTGTATTCATGAGTGTGGCTTCAATGAAGCCTTTATTTTTAACATAGCTTTAGAAGTGCACAATATTACCCTAGTCTGAAGGCCTCTGTTATTTTTTATCAGATGTAGTGCTTTAAAAGATTGATTGATACATTCTGTTTTACAGACCTGGAGCATACTTGATGCCATTTTGGCAGCAGCTTACTGTGTTCTTATTTGGGGTTTTTTAATCTTCTTTCTGCTGTTCTGGGGCTTGAAACTGTAAAAAATTACACAGCTAGTGTGCTGCAATAAAATTCAGTTCTTTCTTTCCTTCTTTAGAGAAATGAATTATAAATGTCCTTGTTGCCAAGCACTTGATAACTATATAAGTGGGAGAACCTCTCAGTGATATACCTTAATAGCAGAAATAATGATGTTTGAACTTAAGTCTGTTTATTGAGACTTCATTAGCTTTGCAGCTGAGAAAGCAAGTGGGGGAAAATGTACTCCAAACACGCACCGGGCACACTGGGAGACAAGCAGCCAGCTAAGTCCCCTCTAGCACTTCCTCACTATCCAACTGCTATTGTTTCTTTCATGCGTTACAGATATTGTGGCTTCCATTCACTTTTTTGTTTAGATCTGAGCTGGATATTTTTGTTGTTTTGAAGTTTATGTGTGTGTGTTTATGTGCCTGAAAAGTGTTTGTGTGCATACATATATATGTGTACACCTTTTTTTCAGGTTTCTGTAATGAGCTATTTTTACACAGTGATGAGTCCCCAGACAATCCTGGTTAGGGTTTGGTTTTGTTTTGATTTTGATTTCAGACTGTCTTCCTCATAAATACTGAAATGTGACTGACTTGGAAGTGTGCTGAGTATTTCACTATGTTGATGTTGTATGTCCTGTATTGAACTTCTTAATCTTCTACAGCAAACTTTTCTGGTTTTTTAGTACAGGAGGATCTTGTTATAGGGGTGGAAACTAGTTCTGTGTATTACAGTACTGTACTGCATGTTATTTGCACAAGAGCCCCCTTTTAATGAGAGTAAGTTCCTAGTGCTGAGAGCCAAAAATCATGTTTTACTGTTTATTCTTTACTATTTGGCATGTCCTCAGACAATTTGTTTGTTGTGCTGGATCATCACGGGGTCTGTTAGATCATCTAATTGAAAAAGAGGGAGTTTGTTGTCCTGGAACATCTCCAGAAGTTGTTTGTTCCACAGCCAAGTCCCTCCTATGCTCTAATTCTGAGGTCATCTCCATAAGTCACGTTTGTTATGTTTAATTTATTTCCCTGTTACACACTTGGAATCTAAAAATTTTGAATTACATACATGGCATTTTAAAAGCAACAATGTGAATGTATCTCTAAGGCTAGTCACCTGGCCTTCAACCTTAGGTGGAAGGTTACTTGTTCTGTCCTCCAACAGAACTGCACTGATTATCATTGTTTATGAAAACTACATCTACTTCTAAGATACAGATAAGGTACTGAACAGTAGAGAAAGTTTTTTAATGGATATGTATTTCTGTTTGTGTGGGAAAAAAGCATGCTTTGCTTTTCATGTTTTCACATCTGATTATTCAATAACAGCAGGTATCTGACAGCATGCTCTGTCTGATAACATCAGGCTTAAATGATATACCTTTGTTTCTGTTCAGAATGTCCCAAGTTCTTTCTATAGCAACTTTAATCAAGTTTTTCTTGGAAAGTGTATTTGGGGGTAGGGTGTGTCTGTTTTTCTTTTAGTTGAGATCATTCAAAATGTAATCTGCCTCTTAAAAGGTGCACTGAGAAATGGAGTTGCTCTTTGGGATTTTATATACTGATCTATGGATATAATTTTCTTCAGGAAATAGGAGTCTTACTGCCTCTTTTGCCTGAGCGAGATTTTTATGCCGGATGAATCAGGAAGGAGAGTTTCAAAGGGCTAGTTCCTATCTTCAGATAATTACATATTCAGTGCAATCTTCTGAAACCTGTATCATCTATGTCAAAAAGGAAACCAGACTGCTGCTGACAGCTCTTATCTGCTGAGCATGAAAATTGTGAGGGAGGGGGTTTTAAAGTTTATATTGTTCTTTTATGATGGTTATGAGTTATCATACACACAACTGTGCAAAATCATCTATATGATTTCTTGGGAAACTAATGCTGCCGGCATTAATTGTTGCAGTGGATGACAGGTATTGAAGAGGCCCCAAGTAAGAAAGTAGGAAGAGCAGAGGATTTAAAAAAAAAAAAAAAAAAAGGAGAAATTTCTCAAAGAAGGCATCTATAAGAATTAGAGAATGTCATCTTTCAGAAAATGATAGGTTAGTCCTGACAATTAGACTTGGAAAGCAAGTAAAGGAGACTACAGCGCAGAAAGAAAAGAGAGGTGGTATTGCTTAATGCGCTTACTTCCTATCCTAAAGATAGCTATCTAGATAAAAATGTCACTGGTATTATGGAGAAATTGTAGACCAGGATGTATTTAGTTTGCTCTGGCTGCTTGACCTTGCCTAGCTGTTGATTGAAATGAAACAAGCCATGTTGTGATCAGCACTTTCTTTGGGCTGCTGTGGAAAGTTATATGAACAGTGTCTGTGTCTCTATAGGTTTTGTGGGCTATTGTACTGAACCCTGTTTTCTGCAGATCTTCCAAACTCAGAGCAGAACTGTTCTTTGTGCCCGTTTCTGCTATGCCTCAAAGAACATGTGCTCAAGCTGAAATAATTCATATTTGGACTGTCCAGCTTGTCAGAAGCTAAAGATTAAAGCTTAGGGCAGGTGCTGATCCAGCAAGCAGCCCAGTGAGGGAACAGCTTCTCTGTGCAGGTCTCCTAATCACTGGGTTGTCATTTTACAGTATAACCAGTCTTGCTAAACCTTTGTGGAGTAGCTTGAGCCTAGGTTTTCTGGTGTTTGTGTAGAAAATACAGAACCTTCCTGTGCCACCTGCTTTCCCCTAAAAAGGGAGTATCAAAGGGTGAGGTCCATATTGCACACTGAAACTGCATGATAAAACCTGCAGTAGTTGCAGGTGGACTCTAATGGCTTAAGCATACTAACAGTTTCTGTGAACTTGATATCTTAATTTTGCAAGTGGCTCCTTTCACATTGTCATAGGTCTGGTACTCTTCAAGGGTCTATCTTCTTTCTTGCAGGCCTGCTGTGTTAGTGGGTTGGTTGGCAGACAACTCTTTAGTACAAGCTAAGGAAGTTGGGATTGACAGCTACTCAGAAAGTAGCTGGGAAAATAAAAGTAACAAAAATGCAAAACAAAACACATGTAGAGCTGCAGGATGGTAGCTTGGCTCTTGGTATAAGAAAATTCATATTTGGTCGTAGTGAAAGCAGGATATGTACGCCTAAAAACTGAAAGTGGAAAGTGGGCCATGCACAGTCAGTTAAGAAAACTGTGGAACTCAAAGAAAGTAGTGTATAGAGGGATTACTCATTGAGAATTAAAATGTTGTTTCTATCAAGATGAATGGGAATTTATGTGGAAGCAGTGTAAGACCGAAACAAGTAGAACAAGTCTCTGGATTGAGTTGGTGCCAAAGATCACAAGAGACAATGTGGACTGTGAATTAATCAACAAACACCGCCAGTAGAGTCTCTGAACAGGATTATGGGGTTCCGCAGGATTCTCATAGAGGTAACAAATTTGGCTTCGCTTGTGCTGGATCCCTGTGAAAACTGAAGGCCTTGTGGCGTTTGCAGGTACATTTTGTTGAACAAATTCTAGCATCTGACTTCTGGATTTCTGCTCAAAACCAACTAGAATTTAGATTTTGGTTCTTCCAAAGTTCTGTGAAACTCCTGAATATCCTTTTAGAAAAAATACTGCAAAAAGCTTTATTTGAAAATGGCCCATATAAATATGAGGTATGCACAGACATGTCTGCTCTTTTCTGATTTGTTCTGAGCAACTACTTACCATATTTTTAATGGTGCCGTCCTTATTTTGAAGTGAATCCTGACTGAAAATACTGACCAGGGGCCACTGAGCAAATAAAATGATAATCTACAAATATATTAATTGTTTGTTTTCCAACATTTCAAGATACTCAGTGCCTTTCAGATACTTTGGTAATGTCCATTGTAATTTGATTACAGTACTCATATTTTTAATGTTTCAATCTGATGTTTATCTAAAATAGTTTAGCTTGGGGATATGCATTTTCTTGTTCACTTTATAGGCATACGTACAGATTTTGAGTATTATCTTGCATTTTGATTTTGAGAAAAAAAGTCGTAACTATTAGCAAGCAAGCTTTACAGGCCCTGGTTGCTAAGGTAATTTCTGGTATATTCATCAGACTTCACAAAAACTCAACCAGTCAAGATAAATACTGTATTAGCATTGAGCAGTGGTGTGTCCATGATACAGTTGATGGATTGGTTACCACTGTAACTGAATTCTCTCAAACATTGTGAGGCTCCAAGAAGAGCTGGTAACCAGGCTGCTGCCATCATCAAAACACTTTTTTGATCTACATTCCTTCCTGAGTTGCCCTCCTGAAAAGCTGTGCTGCAATTTTGGGCTGAATGAGTTGCCCTCCTGTGCCGCCAGTGCCCAGGGCAGTAACACCAGGGCCAATCTCCGAGTTACCCTTCCAGCTCAGTCCAAAGAATGGTGCTTAGTTCAGTTTTCTAATGAAGTAAAACTTTTACAGACTCACTGTTCATCTGATATTTTTATTTCTTAATTTAAAACTCATGAGGTGATTACTTCTGAACTTGCATGCAATATATGCCACTGATGTGATGGAGAAACATGCACTCATACATGGGACAGGCACATGGACAGAGCAAACTTTTATTATTGGTGGGGTTTTCTTTTAGGAGAGAGAGGAAGGGGTTGACAGAAAGAAAGAATAATCCTGTAAGTATAGGGAACAGAGCCATAGGAGATAATTTTATACCAAAAGACATAAAAATTCTTATGTGTGTTTATGTTGTCGGTAACAAGCCAACAGCGTACCTATTACCTTAGATTTTTCTTTGCTTAATTCTATGTGGAGAAGGAGGAAGTTGTTATCTGCTGCTTGCTTTTCATTTTTATTTTAAGGGAAATGCAGGGTTACTGGAGTGTGTTGATAGGTAAATGCTAATTTTCATATGTATCGGCATCAGTGAACACAAGGCATTTTATTCAACTTGTAGTCGTGGTAGAATCTGGAGGGGGAGGGAATTATGTCACTCTGAAAGGTCAAGATGCTGGCTTTTGAAAAAAATAATGTCACAGTCTCTGTTGTGAATAGGTATAGGGTAGTTTACAATTGAAACATTTTTCTTCCAGTGGCTCCCTACACATTTGTGAGGTATCACTAGAGTTGAGGTGGCTTTGTGAGATTTAAGCATCTGACTTTGCTTGTCCATATGAAATTTCTCATTGCCTGAGATCATTGGGTGGCTTATTGCCCAAGTTGAGTAGCACCATATTGAAAGAACTATTCATTTTTAAGTGAAGAAAATAATTAAAATGTATGAACATTAACTTATTTTCTTAAGAAAGAAGTGGGTTCATTAATACCACTAATAATGATTGATCGTGAGTAGAGGTGCTAAACCACATGCACAAGGTCTTTCATTTGATGGTGACCAGCAAGTTTGACTTTACTGTGGCTTTAGTTTCCAAATTATTAACACATCAGTGAGAAAACACTAATTTTGGCTTGCTGCCATCCAGTGCAGTTGCTCAGCTGTATTTCTTCCTAGTAACCTTTATTTCCGTTTCACAGAGATTTCTGAGCACTGATTATTAGGTCCCTACTTCACTCACCTTGAATCCATTTATTGTCTGTGAAGAGAAATAGGCATTTCAAGGAAGGAATTGATTAGATAATAATGTAATTTTTATAATTCTGAGATTTTAAATATCTGTCTTAGATACATTGCACCCCATATTATTGCATTACAAGATTCAGTCCTCACTGCAGTTGGTTCAAATTGTTATTCATGATACAGTTTTGCATAATACATACAGTTTTAACCCTTAGTGGACATAACATCATGTGTTTACTATGCATGATTATAGCAGATTTTCTATGTGGCCCATATCAGAGTTTTCTCTTACAATACAATATTGTATTAACCCCCAAAATATTCAAGTGAGCAGATTCCAAGCATAAGCTTGGAATTTCTAATAATATTTTAATCTGGTGTCAGGGTTTTCATATGCCAAGTAAAAAAAAAAATTAAAATACATCATAGTGTACATTTAGAATAGAGCAAGCTGGAAAAAAATAATGAAAAAGTCATTATTTTGGTGTTCTATGTAGATAATATAGGATGGATTTGCTTAGTTTACAAGTAATCCAAAGACTTCCAGAGTATATTTTGTGTAAAGAATGATATTTTAAGTTGTCATTGTGATTTCGATACCAAATGTTTAGGATAGTCATCCGCTAAGATTCAGTTCTTAAAATCTGATAATAAAATTCAAAAACAGACAGAAAATGTCCCTTGTATAATAGGTATATGGCATCTGGATTTTTATGCCTGCCAATATTTTGGATTTTTGAAGTGGAGCCTATTCGTTTAGCACATTCCGAGAAGGCACAGAAAGGAAGGATTTCTGCACATTCAAGAAGTTCATGGGAACAGCATGCCATAAATGTAAACTCCAACGTGATGTAATGTAAGTTGTATACTCATTCAAATTTCCATAGACAATTGAAATTGCTAACAGTTCACAAGAAGGGAAACACTGTATTTGGCAGTACTGGAAGCATTTTGCCACAGCATCAGGTTTTTGTGTTCTTTGGCTGTGTGCTCTCTATGGTTTACAAAAGACAGCCATTGGCTCATACTATAAATCACATACAATTTTAGAGACAACATATGGAAAGTAACGAAGTTAAACTTGAAAATTTAGGCACTTAACAGAGTGACATCTTTTTCTCCTTTCTACTTACCTTCTTGAGGTGCATACAGCGGAATAATCTGACCATGCAGAGAGCTGTAAATAGCAGAGAAGGTAACGGGCTGGGAAGCAGTATGGTAAAGGCATGAAGAGAGCCTGAGGAGATTCACAGATTAACGGGGAGGCTATTGTTTGCTGACACAATAGAAGGAACAGGCTCCAAAAGGTGTGTGGATGCCTGCCATCTTCTGTCTCCTTTCCCGCCACTGGACAGGACTTCCACAGCAGATAACAGCAGCTTGCCATGATGAATTGGAAGCGCAAGGAAAAGGACCTCTCCGTGTGCAGGTTCTCTCTTTCTCCTGGGGTGATTGGTTGCTGTCTGCACTGGATCAGTCTGGGTATTGCTGTTGTGTTCTGCAGTCATGCTCCTACAGAGCCCATTTCTTCTAGTGGCTCAGAACCCTGATTTTCCTGTCTCATTTACATGTGGCTCACTACATCTTAAGGCAGAACTATTAAAGTAGGTGAAACAGTTCAGATTGTATTGTATTAAATACTTTACTCATAGGAAAGCTCTCTTGTACTTCTGTGGAAAGCAACGATATGCCCTTGATTTCTTTCAGGCAAAACCAGTGGTCCTGACCCGTGGTTCTAGCTAAAACATTGCTCACAACAGCCCTGTGCTTGCTGTGGTAGAAAGCTGCAGCCCTTGTGACCCAGGATGGAAAGGCAAGCCACGGCATTCTATGTGCTTCACCAGGCCATTCCAGGCAATCACAGGGATCCCTGGTCTGATAAATCCCACCACTCCTACTCTCTTTCTCTGGTACCAACTGCCCTTTCTTGCCATCTTCATCCCTCTTCTCTGAACCTCTGCCAGCTTGTGATCATTTCTCTTGAATGGAGGTGACCAGCATTGATCATGTCTTCTGTGAATTCCTATGAGTATAATGTTAATACTTTTCCCTATATGAAGAATACCTTACTTGATATGTTCTGGTCCTCCATTTGTTGGGGGTTTTGGGTTGGGTTTGGATTTTTTTTTCCTTTCAGTTTGCTTTGTTCTGTTTTCATGGTCACTCTGACAACTCATGGTCATTCTGAGGTGGAACATATGCAGAAACTGAGCTTTCAAAGGGGAGGACCCTATGATGCATATGCAGAGCATCTGAGATGCACAAGCAACTCAAATTTGGGCATTTGCTATTTTTTTTATCACTTGCATTTGCAATCTCAATGAAATGATGTAAAAATGGGTGGCATAGAATAAACTTCTGTCCTGTATTATGTGCCTTTTTCAGGTGTAATTCTTGAATATTTCTGAATGGATAGCTGTACATTTCCAAACACAGATAAACACAATATAAATAAGTTGTTGTATGAACCACAAGCATTTGAATGGCACAGAGAGTTTTAACCTGGCTTAATTTAAGTCATTCACGTGTTCAGACAACATCCTTGTGTGTATTCTTCCAAGCTCTCTGTATACAGTGTTATGCTGGTTTGTATTTCTGTGAGTGTTTTGGAGGGCTAACCTATTAATAGCTGGTTTTACCTACATGAGCCAGCAGCATCCTAAGCTGTCTAAAGGTGAAGAACAGATTTGTCAATGATAATTTACAGTGGTTATTTTTAAATGAAGTGTTCCAGTTAGTGTCCATGTAAAACAGCTATGTAAAAGGATACAATAGCCATAACATATCTAATGATCCTTTACTGGCAGATTATGATCATATCTTTATTAGTGGTAGTAATTGTGGTGACAGTGTTGCTGACACCTTAAGCCCTTTCTTACAACAGTAGCTTTTGTGCTGCTGCATTGGGATCAGAAATGCAGTTCCCAAAGATTTGCATATTAAGAAGAATAGGCTGCAAAGACATGGAAGCACAATCTTGTCATTGTGTTTAGTGTTGTGGGTGGTAGATTGTTATAGCTGATCCTGAGCAGGAAGAGCTTGCATATGGGTAGGTTTAAAGGCCTTTAAATGTTTTAGGATTGTTAGGTAAATTGGTTGGCTAAGTGAGTGGTGGTGTAAGTTGTTAAATACTCTGTGCAGCTGTAAGCTCTTTTAAAACCCTCTCAGTGTTCAAAAATGAACAGTGCAGTGTCTGAACAGCTGGCGTAAGCTGAGATTGCTGGGTTAGACCACTTAAGTATTTGTACTATTGCTAACCTCGGACACTTCGGTGTTAGTTCTGCTTAGCATTGCACTACATCAGTTGGACATTAGCTAAGATTTAAAATCTCAAGGATGTTACAAAGCATTAAGCTAGAATGGTTCTCCATACAAAAAACCCCAAACCAAACCCGAAACAAATGTACCTGTAATTATGCAGATTGGATAGAAACATGACACCAATTTTGATCTAGCTGAATCTTTTTAGGAAACTTTCTCACATTATGCATTTTTATTTTAAAAACGAAGTTTCTCTTTACCAAAGTGTGTGATAAAATACAGATTCCTGAGTAACTTATTATATTTAAGTGACTTCGTCCAAAATGCCTGCAAGTACTCTGAGCTTTTTCATCTTTCCCCCTTCTCCTTCATGCACACACTGATGTTTTCATCACCTTTCATCCCAAGTGAAATGATCCTGTGAGATTTCATCCATACTCTTGATCCTTAGCATACATTAAATTTTTGCTCCAAAGAATCTAACTCATGTTATACAAACAGGCCAATGGGTGCTGGAAAAAAAAAAAAATACTGCTTTTTAGTGAAAACAGGATCAGTAAAATCACATGGAATTGAATTTCATTAACTTGTGCTATAAAGGATCAATCAGATTAGCATCATAATTTTGAGACTAGACAGGAATAGAGTAAGTGAATAAAAGAATTAAAGGAAAAATAGAGTAGGTAGACTTATTTCCCAGGAAATGGTCACACTGCCTTTACAATTGTTTTTCCCCTCTCCCACATAGGTATGCAAATGAAACAGTCATCTATATGAGTAATTTATCTGCTTAGTTTTATCTGGTTTGCATATCCAGAGAAATATATAAATTCATGTTATGAAAGTGTAGAAGTTTATTTGCAACATAAACCTGGTTTGGGGAAGGACCATTTAGGTCAACAAGACATGGCTTTTTAATTAGGAGAAAAAATGTGATAGCTATTTAAAAGGTCATCTGCTTTTTACACATATAACGCAGAAATACCTACAGGAAGCTTTAAGATCTATACCACAAATGGCCAAGCAGAAAGCAACTCAATAAGTATTTGTTACAAGCCAGTGTATAGGTTAAGAAAAGACAGATGGATGAGGAGAAAAAACCTGCTGTGTAGTTGGTTATTGTGTAGGTTTTGATGTTTTATCTGTGTTTTCTAGTTCAAACTTAAGCAGTCAAGCAGAAGCTGTATTTCTGTGATTAATACTATTGCTATAAATCACAGTGTGAGAGTGTGTGAGGCTATACACATCTCAGCAACATTATTTTCTGAAGCAAATTTTTACTGATCACTCTTGTGTGTATTTACATGTTGGGGTCTATAAATAGGATTAGGAAACAGTCTTACTTGCTATGAACTTACCAGTGCTTCTGGATATTGGAATTGAATTAAGGTGCACTCACCAACTGCAGTTATAGAATTGCTTGATTCCTGTTAAGGTAGTTGTACGCAAGGATTATGCTTATTTGTGAACATTTTCTGTTGAAGGACACCATTGAGCATTAACTGCAGGCACTCAGATAAAATAGAGCATAATTTTGAGTTTGGGTGTCAGTAACTTAACTGTGTAGAGACCTCCTTTTTAAAAGAAAATCAGGCATTTGCTGGGATAGCAAAGAATTTCTCAAGCAGAGGACTTAAACAACAGTGATAAAACTAAAGAGTATCTCTACATTTATATCAAGACAGAGGGGTGATACAAGCACAAGTCAAAATCAGATGTGTTTGTAGCTCAGCAGAATGTTGTCTGATGAACAGGGGTGGAGGCAGGCATGCTATGGCTGACAGTGTTTGCTGAGGCGTGTGCCTCGGAGTTAAAGGTGAAGTCAGTATGTGCACATCTCACATATGTTCAGTGTCTCACAAATTGTTTTTTCCAGTTTTTCATTCCTGTCCAAATAGGGAGATTGTGATAGTTGACCTGAGCATTTACAATTCAATGCAGAATTCTATATGACATACAAAACCCATTATAAGCTGAAGATAAACGATTTGGCTTTGCTGTTACAGCTGTGGAAGATCTTAGTCAGCATGTTGCAGAGAATCCAAGACAGGTCTCCTATATAGATTCCTCCTCCCTATTTTTTAAAGCAGTAACTCCATCTAGCTATTCTTCATCTAGTAAATCTAGCCGACTTATATATTGATTAATTCAATTCTAAATTAGGCTGATATCAGCATATTTTGCCTAGCTTTATTTAAATGTATTTAATCTCAAAGACTGTCCTGAGCAACTGAATAGAACCATTTTTCTATTGCATTAAAATGTGAATGTATTACTTTGTTTATTCAGTTCAAGAGAGCAGTGGGGGGAGGGTGTCCTTGGATTGCCCAGACAAGTGAAACTCCCTATAAATTGAGATGCTATCAGAAAAGTGCCTTCTGCAATGCTAACAGTGTAACGTACCACAGAATGGAGTTTTGCAAATTCATCAAGAAGTTGTCCTTTTGCGTATTGGAAATCATCAATGTCAGTTTGTTTGACAGTGTTAGACTGTAATATGTAAGATTGTAATGTGTAACAGTATTGAAACTGCAGGAGGTTAGTTAGTTTTTTAAACATTATTAGATCCTGGGTGGATTTCTGTTAGTTTCAATCAGCAGCTTCTGCCCCTGGTACCTACAGATGGACATGTGTGCAGCGCTGCCATGCGAGTCTGCCTTGATAGAAAGGGATTTCTAGTCAGAAAAAACAAGTAATAAGCTCATGAATTATCTTACAGTAAAGACATAAATGGAAACCCTGAGTTAATGAGGCTGGCCAGAGCAGACTCCCCTTTCTCCCTGCTTTCTTGCAGAACACGGGTGAAGAATAACTAGCTTGGATAAGGAATAACTAGCTTGACTCAGAGAGGATTGTCCTCTTTCTTTAGCACAATCATACTGCAAATCTGCTTTTCACCTGATGCTTTTCCACATAGGCTTCCTGGGAGCATCTGGCTTCTTGGAGCTAATCCTCCCTTCACAAATGCTTTCTCTGGGCAAAAGTCTATTGTTGTAATTTCTGTGGACTGCTGCTTGCAGCATTTCTCTGCAAAGCTTTTTTTTTAGACCCTATTACTTTTAGTCTATAGTCTTTTACCGCATCACTTCATCTGCTTGCTTTCTTTCTTTCTTTTGCTGCTTGCCTATACCTCACAGAGATGGGGTGGGTTGTGGGAGAACAAAGGGTAAGTTGGTTTGTCAGGTGAGTTACATGGTGGCAGCTGCCAAGTAAAGGAGTATGGCATGGGAATGGGGACAGCAAATTGGGTCAGGGAGCTGGGGAACTATTCAGAGCATTGCCGTGCCCCTCAGCACTGCCTGATACTCTCCTACATCAGTGAGTTTGTCCTTAATCCGCAAATGTGAAGTCAGTTCAGGGTCAGGTCCACAGTCACTGTGGGAATGCATACTTCACCTTCTCTGGCATCTCTCCCATCCTGCTTCTTAAAACAGAAGAGCTTCTCTTTAAATTCTTTTAATGACTTTTTTGAGGTCATTGGTTTAAACAAAAGGATAAAGGTGAAATTTTTCTTTAGCATGATACTTTTCTACAAAGCATGTGCTGTGTATTTTCTAGACCCTGAGTCAAATTAAGCATTTCTAATACAGTCAGAGGATTTTTGTTTTGGGGGGGGTTTTTTTGGTTCCTGCTTCATCCAAATGTGGTCTTCCAGGAGGGGTGTATACCTTTGTGTTCAATATTTGACATCTGCAGAGAAGTCGTAACAGACATCTGCAGATGACATCTGCAGAAGGACCTTTCTAAGAATATATTACCAGAAAGAAAGAATTCTTTTTCTTGATTACCTATACAAATACCAACTCATTCTTCTATTTTCAGACCATGGTTTGAAGATGAGGTGGAGTTACAGGAACTAGTGTGTTGCATATCCTGATGTGCAGCAGTGGGCTACATGAAAAAGAGGCATCAGTGAGGAGAAGCAGGTCAGGTTGCCATAGTGTTACACACCTAGTGCGGTGCTTGTACTTGAGGATGGTGACAGCAGAGAGTTCAGAGACCTCAGTGAAAGCTGAGGCAGGAAGAGTGGGAAGCAGGAAGAATCTCTTCCAGTTGCTTAGTTCCCCCCTAAGCTTTTGTTTACATAAGTCTTTCCATTTGCTCTTTTTTGAGAAGCAGAACCAGAACCATAGTAGAGGCTGTGTAAAGGGAAGATAGATAGCCTGCAAAGAGTCTGTAGTGTTTCCGTAGAGAAATTTTCTCCACCTCTACCTTATGTTTGCAAGAAAAATCTCTGTGTGAGTCCTCCTCTGGATTAGAGGGACAAGGAGCAACCAGATCTCTTGAGCTGTGTATGTAGGAACTCCTCATTAATGCTGGCTGGGATTTTGTGCCTCTTTAGCCCAAACAGGATGAGCATGTTAAACAAGACTGTGACTTTGTGGCAAGGATGGCGACCCAAGTATGGCTGTTCCCTTGAACTTCAGCTGGTGATCAATTCTCTCCTATTCAGGAATGCAGATTTGGCTTTAATGGAAGCATCTTGGGGTCCACATCGTTCAACCTGAGGCTCATAAACAATACAACCTGAGGTGGGAACTCAAGAAGGAAAGCAGGCAATAAAGGTGTCTCCGATTTCCCTCCAGGAGGGCTTGTGCTTAATTGCCTATCAGTGGGACACCAAGTTTGAGCATGAAGCAGATTAATCTTATTTTTGCACACAGTGTGTATTTATATTTATTTATTTATATATATGCATATGTAAATATATGTATGTATGCATATGTTGCCTATCTGATGGGGCAGGAGCAATATGAAATACCTCATTTTCATGACCAGTAACTTGAGGAGGATGCCATGTTGGTTGTCTGGGAAGAAAGGGGAAGAACAGGAAGAATCTCCTTTCTCTTGCCTGGGGTTTTGTTTTTATTCATATCTGTGATTTGTACCAGAATTTGGCTTGGTAAAGCAGCATTGCTGACACCTTTTATAGAGGCAGGTATTTGGATTATGCTTACAGTTTACACTGATCTGCATGCAGAGGAGACATATGTGATAGCTGTGTTTTCTCCCCACCAAAGAAAAACAAAACAACAATTGCTGTGTCCAAAAGGGTGAAAGCTTCTCTTTTGTTTATTGCTTCCAGGATTTCAGTTTCAAATGTGTCAGGATAAGTGCTGTATTTGAGAAAAGCAAAGGGAGGGTTGGGAATACAATTGCAGCCAAAAGTTCTTTCTGTGCACAGGTTGCTTGCGCGTGTCATTCTTGAACTGTCTGATCTTTTCTCAGGAGGAAGAGACCCAGAAGGGTCATGGGGTTTTTCACAGGGGAGAGAGGAAATGAGAAACACTTTCCCTCTTTTGGAGAAAGGTAAAAGCAGGATATACCAGGATCCTGTCAAATCCTATTTATTGGCACTGAGCCTTTTCAGAGCTAGGAACAAATCTGCACCAAAAATCACAATGTTAGTATGTGGAGGAAGAAAGTGCTGAGGAGAGGGGAAGAAACAAGGCGGAGTCAGCTTCTTGAACCAAATGACGCTAGCCAGATTTGAGACCTAGGTCTCAAGTTGAGGTATTTACACAGGAAATAAATATGGCTATTCACATCTTGTGCATCATAAGTTACAGCTTCTGACAGTGAGGGACTATGAAAAGCAGAGCCAGTTAGTGATTTCTAGCCAAGCCTGTTGAGTTTTGAGCCCTCATAGGGCTGCAGCAGAAAGCGGACGTGACTGTTCTTCACAAAAGCCATTCATTGTGTATCCTATGTTTAACAGCCTCCCAAAACACCCTGAATTGTGCTTCTAAACTTACCTGTACCTGTTGCAGGTTTTGCCCCTTCTGACAGGAGAATGTCTGTCCTGAACAGTGCAGTTTGGTGACACTTGAAAATGTGTATTTTGGCCTGACCAAGCCAGGTTGGATAGGGCTTTGAGCAACCTGGTCTAGTGAAAGTGTTCCTGCCTATGGCAGGGGGTTGGAACTAGGTGGTCTTTAAGGTTCCTTCCAACTAAAACCATTCTATGATTCAATGACCAATCCTGTCAAGTTTTGTCTGTAGTGGGTCTGCGCTCTCTCCCCTCACCTATGTAAGAAGAAAGCTAAAACAACTTCCAATGTCTGTATCAAGCAGTACCATAAAAATATGTATCTGACACATGAAAACAGTAGTCTCCTGAAAACCTCATACATCCAGGCACAGGTGGAGCACTACCTGTTTCTTTTCATCATTCTATGGTGTGCACTCAAAGTTAACAGTACTAGTTCCTCTTCCCCAGTCCAGCACTTTCCTACCTGAAAGAACAATTGAAAAAAACCCAAAATCCTTCTGCTTATAAAAATTAGTTTCTTTTTGACTCATGCAAATCAAGACGTTTTAGATAAAAATATGTTGCTTTATTTAAGTTGATGGCAGTCTCTCTTTGATTTTAGTCAGTATCAGGATTTTGCATACATGCGTGGCTATCAAGAGTAATATTTCAGTAACCCATCTTTGAAAGCATGGGGTAATAGTAATACTTGGAGATAAAGGCTGAAAATATTTTGGCACTTCAGAGGTGTCCTGTCCACCTGGTTTCTATCACTTTTGTGCCTCAGTAAATCAGGTATCACATTTGAGTAGCACAAGCGGTTTCTATGCAGTGGAAGTTCAGGAAGAGCCAGATGCTGTACTGCTGCTTTTGCACTGAGATGCCAGTTTGCAAAGAGAGATATTAGAAGCGAGAAGCAATACCTGTAATGTTGTCTAGTTAATGTTTCATTTTGGGACCTAAAATGGAGGTAAATGATAGGGTTTGTTGTTGAGATTTGTTGTGGTAGTGGTATTAACATCTGTGTAATTGTGAATTATCAAGACAGCGTCATTTTCTCATTCAGCTGGTACGGGTTGGACTAGTCAAGGGAAAAACCCACCTATGTACTGCTGTGACAACTTGTGGCAGGGAACACTGTTTATTAGCAACTCCACATGGTGTTTGTGCTTGTGCGTGCATTTTACACAGGCGTACATCGTATGCCCCCCTGGCTGCGGGCAGCATGCCCTCCCGGCAGGCCCTCGGTGCTTTCCCACCCCGGTGACACTGGCACCCTCCCCGAGGTCACTCCATATGGCAGCCATCACCTGTGGCAGCCTGGGATTTCAGACCCGGCAGTGCCAAGCCTCGCTCAGCCCGCAGCCAGGTCTTCCAGTGCCGCCGAAGAAGGTGGGGAAAGATCGGGACCCCTGCCTCGGGGTGCCGCGTTCCGCATTCCCCTTCCCCTGCCGCCAGGCCGCAGGCCGGGGTGTCGGTGGGGGTGCGGTTGGGCGGGGAGGCCGCGCAGGTCCCGCGAAGGCGATGCCAGATCCAGGTTTTCGCGGCAGCAGCACAGCCGGGGCGCAAGGGCCGAGGCTGGCGGGCGCGGCGGAGCTGGGGCGCGGTGCGGGACGGCCCGGGGGGCAGCGTGGGGGCTGCCCGGACCAGGAAGGGGGGTGGGTGCCAGG
>JAOEHY010036833.1:17851-33827 GCA_025447955.1 Psilopsiagon aurifrons | reverse complement strand
CCCCGCACTGCCGGAGCGCGCACACGCGCACGCGCTCGCTCTCACGCGCCCGCTCCCGTTCACGTTGTGTCTCACCCAACGTTCTCGCCCGCCGGACCCTGTGCCCCCGCCGGGACAGTGCCTCCGCTCCGGCCCGCGCGGGTGGGCCGCGGCTTTGCGGAGCTGCACCGGCCCCGTACGGGGTCCTTCGGGCCGCACCAGGCTGTTCCGGGCCGCACTGGGGCTGTGCAGGGCTGTACTGGGCTGTTCCGGGGGTGCGCTGGGCTGTACAGGACTGTTCAGGGCTATGCTGAGCAGTACTGGGGATGTGCTGGGCTATGGGGCTGTATTGGGGCTGTACCAGGGGTGTGCTGGGTGTTCGGGGCTGTACAAGGCAGTACTGGGCCATACCGGCTGTGTGCCAGGATGTCCTAGACCATCCTGGGGGTGTGCCGGGGTGTTCCAGGCTGTACTGAGCTATACAGGGCTGTACCAGGCTGTTCTGGGCCATACTGGGGCTGTACCAGGGCTGTATCAGGCTGTACTGGAGAGCAGCTCAAGACCCTTCAGCATCAAAGCCCCAGGCAGAGAGGGTCACTGACCATGGCACAGTGTTTCTGGCCTTATCTTCCTACTCCCACCCTTGTGCCAGCTGTGTCACAAACCAGATCTGTCCCCCAGTTCAGCTAGAAATTAAGAAACACCCTCCAGATCTCAGTTTGGGGCAAGTAAGCCTCAGTGCAGCTCCAAGCCCCAGGAGAGCGTGCAGAGGCACTGCCCCATCACTGCTGTGCGTCCCCACCATAGTGTCACCCTCTGTGTTTGGAATCCCTGGAGAGCAACCACCTGCCTTGGAAAGTGGTACACAACAGTCCACACCTCACTAAAGGGACCAGGAAACCATTCACCCTGTAACGTAGCACAACCCTTGACATTGCCCTGGCAGAGCAGATGCCAGAAGCCTCACTGGCAACCACCCAGTGCCCCTTCCTCAGCAGTGGGTGGATGCGTTTGTGTGTAAGTGGGTGTAGCATCCTGCCCCAGAGCAGGGAAGGAAGACCCAATGCGCTCTCTAGAGGGGATGCCATCTGAATCAGAGTACAGGAATCAGAGGACGAGGTGACTTCTCAATCCCAGACCTTGTCCAAGCTGCAAAATATGTGAATAGATTTCAGCCATCTCCCATGGGAGCACATTGTCACCTGGTTGCTGCAATGCTGAGACAACGGGGCTGATGGTCACAAACTAGAAGGTAGGGAAGCCAAGCAGCTGGGATCACTTGCTAGGGAAGGGGAAATTGACAAAGTGATCACAGAAGAGAAATGAGCCCTCAGCCTTTGGAGGTGGGTATCGGCAGCTGTGAAGGAAAGGCTTGTCTACAAGGATGATGTTATGAGTCACTCAGCCAAGCGGACCACAATAGAGAGATATCCAGTTCCTGAGGGAATCAGCCATTCTAGAGATGGTCTATTGTAGGCTGGATGCTGGGAATGCACCTGTAGATCCAGATGAAGTTAAATGTACATGACACGTGGTGGAAACTTAACATGGAGTGCGCCATCATCATATGCCCACTCATTGTCATCAATGACATGGAGTGAGGCAGCACCACCAACAGTGGATGAACTGAGTCGTGAACTCCAAGAGTTCAAAGACAATCTCACCTCTTCCATCATTTCAGCTTTGGAAGAACTATCCCAGGAGTTCAGGCAATTGAGAGATGATCTATCTGATTTATCCAGCTTCCCACATGTACCAACTCTCATCTCAGCTATTAGCAGAAAGCGCCCTATTGCCCAAAAGAGAAGATACAGGAGGTACACACCACAGGTCACCCTATGGTTTTGCCTGCAGGATCACGGAGAAGACATGAGAAAGTGGGATGGAAAACTTACCTCAGTTCTGAAGGAATGGATGCATGAATTGAAGGGGAAAACAATGGTCAAGGATGATCATCCCATGAAAGCTGCTGCTCCATTCTTGACTGAGCTTCCCAGATGGAGTGGAAGAGCTGATTTTACTCCAAATCCTGTGATAAGGAATTCTAATCCCTTTCTACAAGATTTAAGTGGAGAATCTTGTGATCACTATTAGAGGGGCCCTGCCTCCAGCCAGGTGGAGGAGAGGGACAATCGGATTTACTGGACTGTGTGGATCAGATGGCCTGGCACATCAGTCCCACAGGAGTAAAAGGCTTTAGTAGATACCAGTGCCCAGTGTACGCTGATGCCGTCAAACTGTCAAAGGGTGGAACCCATTTGTATTTCTGGAGTGACAGGAGGATCCCAACAGTTGACTGGAGGCTGAAATCAGCCTGACTGGGAAGGAGTGGCAAAAGCACCCCATTGTGACTGGTCCAGAGGCTCCATCCATCCTTGGCATAGATTACCTCAGGAGAGGGTACTTCAAAGACCCAAAAGGGTACCAACGGGCTTTTGGTATTGCTGCTTTGGAGACAGAGGAAATTGAGCAGCTGTCCACCTTGCCTGGTCTTTCAGAAGATCCTTCTGTGGTGGGGTTGCTGAAGGTCAAATAACAAGTGCCGGTCGCAACCACAACAGTGCACCGGCGGCAATATCGCACCAACCAAGACTCCCTGTTTCCCCTCCATAAGCTGACCCGTAAACTGGAGAGCCAAGGAGCGATCAGCAGGACCTGCTCACCCTTTAATAGTCACATATGGGCTACTCCAACCCTATCCTTGCTGATTGCCTGGAACACCTCAGGGGAAAGCTCTCAGCCTTGCCATGTTCGCTGCACAAGATGGGCTCTCCAACGCTCAGGCTGCAGCTGGAGCTCAGCAACAGCCATTTCCCTTTTATTAAGTTAACAAATAAATGCCCTGCTGGAAAAGCCCGCAGGCTCCATTGATTCACACCTCCCTTGGGACCCATCACTTTGCTGCATTTTAATATATATTAGGCAAGAAAGAGACATGCATTCCCCAGTTTGGCTGGGCTGGGGAACCTCTAGAGCAAGATCCCAACAAAGAGATGGCCTGGGGATATGGGGCTGCCCCAGTGCTCAATGCCTGGGCCACTGAGGTCTGTAAAGCAAAACCCCATGGCAGACTTATTCTTGGAGAGGAATAACATCAGTTGCTGCTTGCTAACAGACACATTGGACAGTGTGTAAGCAGTGCTGGTCAAGTGCTGTGCTCCCCTTGGCATCTCTGGCCTGTCCCTTGCAAAGCAGTGGAGTTGTTCGGAAGACGTATGAGACCCTCCTGTGGGCCAGGCTCATCAGTGGGTGCCCAAGCCCAAGAGTGGCGTTCAGAGATATCTGGTGACACAAATCACACTGCAGTGGCCAACTCTCCCCTCGGTTAGACCCAGGGCTGCAGCACTGACCTTGACATGCTCTTATGCCTCTGCCCCATACCCAGCTGGGAGAGTGAGTCAAGAAGCCCCCTGGGCTTCCTGCCTGGAAGATGCTTCCAGCATCTGCCCGAGTCCTCCTTGGAGGAGAAATAGGCTCCAGCAGAGACATGAGGATGCTGGGTCCAGGTGCTGAGATACCATGAGACTCCTCCAGAGCTTGCTACTGCCCTCAAAATGACTTGTTGACAGTCATGACATGAGCACTTTGGAGTAGGGACAGACCTCCCAGCACATGGGGACTGGAGGCTGCCCCATGAATTGCTGCCACCTCCGGTTCAATGTGGTCTCTCGCTTGTAGCTCCCCTCCCCAGGCAGGGCTAGGCACAGGCTAGGCACAGGCTGTGTGTGTGGGCAGGGTGGCTGAAGAAGAAGGGGACAAGGGGGATCCATGGAGTCACACAGCAGGAACACTTTAATGACCTGTCCAGCTCTTGCAAGACCCTGCTGGCACAGCATTGTCCTGCATTCTGGAGACCCGGCCCCAAAATCCTCCTGCAGCTTGACAGAGCTCACCAGGACCCCAGGCGGGGGGGGCGCAGTGTGGCATTGCTCCAATAACCGCCTGCAAGCTTCTAAAGGGACCATGTGTGCTTGTGGATCACAGGTGAGTGGCAGCAATGGTCTTTCAAGAAGGGGCTCCTTTGAGCCCTGGGGAGCTGGCTGGTGATGTGACCGAGGGGTCCTGAGGGGCAGAGCCAGTTTTTGTACCCTGAAGTGTTTCTCTTCCCTTTAGCAGCTCCACAGCTGCTTTCTCCACTTCATCCACCTCCAGCTGGCTGCCGGCTGCCATCTCGTCCCTTGTCACTGCTACAAAGGTTGGGTCATGGGCCAGAGCTGTGAGGCCCCCGGATATCAGAGCCTGCAGCAGAGGAACGGGATCAGAGCCTGCTGTGTTCTCAGTCTGCAGAGGCGCCCCTGGTTGCACACAACCCACCCTCACCTCCTGTGCTTGCTGTCCTCTGTGCTCACCCTCATAGCTAAGCTTTGCTCCTCCAACCTCCCAGCTTGGCATAAGCATGGCAACCCTGCCAGCCCCTTTCATCCCTGCCTTTCCCACTGCCCCTGCCTTACCTCCTGAATGAGGAAGGTGATGGCTGGGGTGGAGGATGCACTTGAGTCACTGCTTTCACCACACTGGTGCTCTGAGCTGGATGTTGTTGCTGTCACTGTGCCATCCTCTCTGGTCTGCTGAGTGAGAGGAGCAAATAGCTGCAGCTGGGCTTGGGCAATGCCCATGGAAGATCTCTCTCATGTTCATTGGGGGGAGCTGTAGGTATTGTCCCCAGCCTGGACACACACTCCCACACCAGCCACGGGCAGCCAGGGCAGTGTGGGAGCAAACCTGATGCACCCCTTTTTCTCCCTGGTTCTGGAGCAGCCAAGAGATGCTGCTTTAAGCTGTCCCTGCTTGGATGAGCACCCTGTGTTGGGGGTCCAGCTCCTTCCCCATGCTAGTGAGAAAGGAAAGCTCCAGCAAAGCTGGTTTCCTGGTGGGGAGCCCAAGAGAGCAGCTCCTCCCCAGTGTGTCTGTGACAGCCTTTCCTAGGAGAGGAGGGATATTCATCCATGTCCCCATTGCTGTCTCTGGATATACACTGTCCTCTTTACCTCCTGGGGGAGAAAGTGCAGGCCTGATGATGGGTGACTCCCAGAGGTGGCCTCTCCTTGCCTCCTGCTTGGTCTCCGCTGCAGCTTTTCCATGGGTGAGAGGTGGTTGCACTCTGGGAGAGGGAAAGGAGGGGATATCAGATGGGGACACGAACAAGGACGCCACTGCCACCCAGAGCTGGGAATGTAGTAACTAAAGGGTTTAGGAGTTAAGGATGAATTGAAGGCCCAGCACCTGCCCACTGCCCTTTGCTGGCTCCTCATGGGTGGGAAGGAGAAGTCCCTGTTCGTGGAAATGAAGACAATCTTGTGGCCCTACTGCCCAGGGGTGGCCAGTCCTCCCCCAGCCAAAGCACTGGCTCCATGTTCTGTCACACTGGAGGGTGGAAAGGTGGAAGGAGGGTCTCATGGAGCTCCCCAGAGAGGTCTTGCTGTGCTTGGGCCTCTCAGCTAACCTCCAAGTTGTTTGGGTCTGCTGCCATCATCCCCTTCCCCCTACCCTGGCCCTTGGGCTAGTCCAGATCCCCCAGAAGAGGAACGATGCTGAAACTCACCCTGCACCGGATGCATGGATGCTGCTGGCACTGTCCTCCTCAGCACCTCATCCTCGTACTCCATCCTGGCAAGGGCAGCAAGTGGGTCAGCCTGAGCAGGGACCATGTATTGAACCCAGCTCCACCCTGGGGTGCAGCTGTCCCAACCTTCTCCACCCTGGGAAATGCAGCTGTGGGGACATCTGGGACAGATGAACCATGTAGAGATTCCAAGAAGTAGGATAACCCCTGTCCCTTGTACCTGTGACCAGGCTGGTGCTGGTGGCCCCTACCTGGGCTTTGGCACTCAGAGATTGGTGGGAAGGGTCATTTCTGTGATCCCTGGAGCCCTGCTGTCCACCTGGATCCTCATGGCACCAACATGGGGTGATGGGAAGGACAAGGGTACATAGGAAGTCACACACGCTGACATGCAGAGCTACATACCAGCCCTGGAGCTACCCTATATGTTCTGGGGACACCTCTAGGTGTGCCAGGCTGGGGTACAGGAACCAGCAAAGGGTGCCTGCTCTTCCTGTCCCCTTGCCTGGACCCTGGTTCATACCCCAAAGGCTGTGAGCACAAAGCTGCTGTGTCCATGGAGCCACTTCCTTGGCCAGCAGTTAATTCCTACCCCAGCCTGCAACTCAGAAACTTCTCCAGACACTACCCATCCATGAAGAACCCTGGGCAAGACCAGCATTGAGCACAGCCCCCCTGGGAACTGCCAGGCACAGCCCCGCTCTGCCCCCATGAGGCTCCCCAGCCCTTACCCCTGCAGCCAGTTTCTGTTGGCGTTGTTGACATTGGTGTTGCCTTCCTGAGGGAAGTCATCGAGGAACACAGGGGAATCGAGGTCCTCACTGCCCACCTCTGTGAACTGCAGGGGCCTCTGGCTGGCCACGTGTGGCTGCAGGGGGCTGCTGGGCTCCAGGAAGCTGTCAACTTGGCCAAACAAACCACCAGTCCTCTGCAAGCAACAGAGAGGGCATCAGCAGAGGCCTGGAGCTCTGGGGCCTTTCCCATAGGAGGAGACATTTGGGAATGCCTGTGGGAACAGCAGCCTCTTCGCCCATCTTTCTGCTCGGGACTTGCAGAGTCCACTGTTTTCAAAGCCTCCCTGCCCAGGTGGGGAAACTGAGGGGGTGACGGTCATCAGCAGCACTGGGATGAGAGCCAGCCCTGTGCATGACAAATCCTGCCACCTCTGGGGGACAGCCAGAGCCAGTGGCACCTCTGAACAGAAAAAGGTGCAACACCACAGCTGCCCAGCCTGTCCCAAAGGCTTCCAGGGAATGGGAAGTGAAACTCCTCCTGCTCTGGTGCTGGAGACACCTGAGGGGTCCTGCAATAGCCTGTGAGAAGGTGTGAATGGGGCCTTCCACACCATGGGTAAACATTCAGCAGGGCCTTGCAGGGGCCTTTTAGAGAGGGGAAACTGAGGCAGGGAGCAGGTTGCTCAGGATGAATCAATCAAGATGTCCTGATGTTCAGGGAGACAGAAGCACAGATCCATCCTTGCAGTTCACACTCACTTTCATGGTGAGGTTCACCTCTGTGGACTGTCCTCCAGCTGCTGGTAGCTGTGGTAACCTACCACCAACACATCCAAAAAGTGGGTTGGATGGGACCTGAGGGCTGTACTCACCCTGTATATCCCTTCCTCCATGGCAGCCTCCACCATTGCTCTTTCCAGCTCCTCTTCAGCAGTCAGGTCCCCAGAAATGGCCCGACGGATTTCAGGAGCAGCTTCTTCTTCAATGCTCCTCAGCCCAGCCTGTAGGGACAAAAGAAGGCATGGCTGGATGTGGCCTGGCCCCATTTGCCCTCTCCCTTTGGGCTTTGGAAAGGGAAACATGATGGAGCATACTTACCTGGTAAGTCATGGTCTCCTACCAGGGGCAGGCCATCGGTGGCCCTGCAACTGCCTGGCCCTGTGCTTAGTGTAAGAACTTCCAGGCTAATGCTGTACCACAAAGGGGTGTGCTATGAGCAGCCTGATGAAGGGTTGCACTGGCGATGCCCAAGGGGTAGCTGTGGCTTTGACCCTGTTCTGGAGATACCTGATCTGGGGCCTGGCTCTTTTCCTTGCCTTGCACTTTTGGTCTTTTATCTCTGCAAGTGATTTCCTCCCTGTGGGGTTAGAAGAAGCTAGGAACATCCCATCCCACCCTGACAGCATCCTTCAGGGCTACTGTGCAGGCTTTTCCGACTGCAGTGGTCCTGGTCAACCCTTCTCCACCTGATGTAGCACCAGGAAATGAGACATGGCATAGAAAGCAATAGGCACAGAACTATCCATGACACTGCTAAGATGAGGAAAGGGAGAAGGTCCTGGGAATGGAAAAGAGTAGGTGGAGAAGGGCCTGGATGACCAGCATTCAGCCCAGACACTGGTCTGTGGTGGAGGCTTCCAGGTCTTGGTAAGGCATCCGCTGAGCCCTCTCTCCAGCCAAAGTCAGCAGGGCAGAGAGTCGAAATCTCCTTTGATTCTGGAGTCACCTGCACCCTGGAGACTCAGGTAACCCTCAGTGCTCATGGCCAGTTCAGTACTGGTTCACATGGGGCCACCTCATTTCCAGAGGTCCTTACATTTATTGCAGCTCTTACAATCACCCTGGACTTCCCTGAGCTGGGGGAAGCCTCTTCCCTAGGAGAAACTTTCCCAGAGCTCCCTTTCACATGCTGCCTGCCCCCAGGAAGGCTGTCACCCCTGCAACACCACCTTAATGTTACCAACCTGGATCTCCACAGGGTTCTTCTTGGGCCGGTACCCATAATACTCCTCCTGGCGCTTCATGAACTTCCTGAAATGCTCTTGGATGAGGAAAGTAGCATAGAATTTGCCCACTGTCACCTCATCATCTGGAGGGGAGGAAACCAACATGAGAATACTGCCTATCACAAGGCCCTGACTTGTCAGAGCAGCTGGGATCTCAATCAAGTGCTGTTCTGCCCCTCTGGGAAGTACCACCAGGTGACAGACCTCCAATAGGTGGGATAACCTGGTCCAAGAGCTTCATACTGGTTCGCTTCCAGATCTTTTTTATAATGGCTCTGAGCTCCTCATTGGCCTGCTCAAAGTTACCTGCGAGAAAAGAGCAGATCATTCACAGGGGAACATGAACATGAGTGAAGACAAAGGATGGGAAAGCCTGGCCAGACTCCTCCAGGGTGTGACAGCTCCTCTCCAGCCTCCCCACCCAACAAGAATTAGCTTTGTAAGAATAAGGCTTTGGTTTTGGCAGAAAGACTTTAACTATAGAGTCACACCTAGCAAATGGGCAGAACATCAGTGTCACTGTCTCTGTTCTGGTGATCAACAACAGATTTCAATCTCCCTTTTGGTGTTTACACAGGGTTTACCATTCCTGTTCACCTGCAATCCCAATCTGTCCCCCTGTGTGCTCTGGGATCTCACGTGCTCCTTCTAGAGCTGCCATCACTGTGCTGGAGGCCACATTCCCCACTCCAGCTATGGGGAAACATGCCACCCCATGCCATGCTGCTGGAGGACTCCAACCCCACTGCTGCCCAACCTCACCTCCTGCCAGAGCTTCCAGCCCAGCCACAGAGCTGCTTGTGTGGTACTGCCTAACCCACAGGCATGGAAACAAGTTGTTGTAGCATCTTCCCAAAGCAGGGCTTTGCAAAACATGTTGCTGGCAAGGAAGGGGGTGAAAACAACTCATCCCCAGCAGAGCTAAACTCAGGAATGAATAAATTTCAATTTGAGACTCTAAATATATGGCGAAATGAGCAACTGGATGGGTGGTATTATGCCAGGGGCAGGGAAGGTCAGACTACACACAGTAGCTGTGGCAGGGTCAGGAATGGGGTCAGAATTACTTCTGAACTGTGGAATTGGTTCACTCTTCAGGGCTGCAACTAGTAATATCCTCCAAGCCTTGTCTGAGTAGCCCCATGCATGTGCCCGTGGTCTCTAGCCCAGTGAGATAATGAACATGAAGCCAAGGGTTGCACCAGAGGTCTAAGCCTCATGGGTAAGTGCTCCAAGATCCCCAGATGGAGTGGGGAATGATGTGCAACCAGCACCTTGCAGCACAAGAAGAGGGTCCCCCCAGTCAGGCTGTAGAGGCAGAGAAGAGCATCACTTACCTTCTGTCTTGATCTTGAGGGCTGTCCTCACCAGTGCAAAGAGGGTTGCATTGAAGGTGACAGTGCCATCACTGTTGAGGGGCATGTTCATGCACACCAGACGCTGCACAGCAAACCAACAACAGTGACCCGAAGCAGCAGAGCAGGAGGCTGGCAGGTCTCTGCAGACACACAGCCTGGCCTGGCCACAGGACAGCCACGTTACCTAGTAAAGGCTCTTCCTGGGGCACCAAACTGCTGGCCAAGGAGGCCTCCCAGCTCTACCCTCCCTGCCCAGTGGGGCTCTGCAAGACCGACACCCCTCATCCAAACCAGGCAGCTAAACCAGACCGAGGTGAGGGGAGAGCCAGGGCACATCTGTGGAAATAACCCACCACTGCCACAGGAGGAAATCACAAGATCATTGAATTGTCTAGGTTGGAAAAGACCTTAAAGTTCATTGAGTCTAACCATTTACCCAGCACTGCCAAGACCACCACTTAACCATGTCACTAAGGGCCTTGTCTACATGTCTTTTAAATACCCTCAGGGATGGTGACCCCACCACTGCCCTGAGTAGCCTGTTTCAATGTTAGACAACACTTTCACTTAAGTTTTTCCTACTACCCAGTCTAAACCTCCCCTGGTGCAATCTGAGGCTTTTTCCTCACATCCTATCACTTGCTACTGAAAAGAGACTGACCCCCACCTCATTACAACCTCCTTTCAGGATGTTGTAGAGAGTGATAAGGTCTCCCCTGAGCCTACTTTTCTAAACAACCAGCCAGCAAGAGACCCAGCATTGCTCTCAGGGAGATGGGAGTCATTCTGCATTCAGCTCCACCACCCAAACAGCACCCCAGTCTGTTGTGAGGGATCTGAGGATCCCTCCTGGTTTACAGCAGTGCCTGAGGTCCTGCCCATGTGGGTTACACTTTAAACTCACACAGGCTCTAGATTTGTGCAGAATGAGCTGGGAAAAGTGAACTCATGGCTCCTACAGAGCCAGTGTTTCCAGCTCCCTCAGTGCTATCAGCCCTGGAAACAAACTTCCACAGCCCAGCTGTCACGGCTGGGTATTCAGGCCCAGCACTGTCCTCCTGTACCAGATGGAGATGTGGGACACCCCAGCATGGCTTGGGAGTCCCTGTACACTGAGGGGTCTGGGTTGGGCAGAGATCCCCCCATTGCCATGATCCTTGGTGTGGGGGTGAACACAGGCAAGTCCTTATGTTCAAGAGCCTGAAACACATCAGCCCTATGCATGTTAACAGCACCTCTCCTTGCCCCCAGAATATACTCCGTTCAACATGAGAGGTCAGAACATGAGTATAAACCCTGGCACTGGGAAGCTGGCTGGACTGGCCCCCTCAGCTCACTGGGGAGGATGCAGCAGGTTGGGGAAGGTGCCCCTGTGGCCCTCACACCCCACCACCCCCTTGGCTCTTACCTTACATGCTACACGGTGTGGACAGAACTTCCCAAAGCCCAGGGGAGGCTGGATACGTCTCAGCAGAGTCACTACATCCAAGTGTTTGATTCTGCCCCTGCAGAGGCAACAAACTGCATCAGCAGTATAGCAGCAAACCCAGGGACAGTGGTTCAGGCAGGGGCTCGTAGGTTCAACCCTTGTGGCCTGGTCCATGCTCTTGCAGTGGGCAAATCCCTACACTTCCTTTAGCTGCTATTGAAGGAATCCCTACTCTTCCCCACTGCACTGGGCAGTAGATAAAGGTGTCCAGGGGCATGATAAAAGTTTGCAGCATCAGCAGGGCTGGATGAAGAGAGGACTGGAAGTCTTGTGTCTCCAAACATCCTGATAGCTTGTATCAGCCCTGGAATATGCTGGCAAGTCCACATCCACCTCTGAGATGGTGGGATATAACTCTCGGACTGCCACAGTTCACACTTCCATGTGTGTCCCAGGGCATCCCACCCCAGGAGATCCCCTCGATGCCACTCATCCCCTGTCACTTACTTGGCCTCAGGGTCGTACTCAGCCCAGATCCGTTTGAACTCGTCCAAATGATGGGGCCCAAGAATAGACCAGTCACGCGTGAGGTAGTCAAAGTTGTCCATGATGACGGCCACAAAGAGGTTAATGATCTGAGAAATGTGAAAGATGCAGGTTAGGACAGGGCCAAGCACTCTGGGAAGAGCCATGGGAAAACACAGGTAGAAATGTCTGGGAGAAGGGGTTTGGGATCCCCTGAATGCAGGTGGTGCTGTGGGTCACCCCATGCAGGGATGGGCCTCCTACCCAAGGAGATAAAGGCTGCAGCAGGCATAGGGCACATCTTCCCTCTCTGTCCTTGCAAGAGCCAACACAGACACATGTGGATGGCAGCACAGGGGGTTGTGGGAAGAAAGTAATGGGAGATCTTGGGTCCCACAGAAGTGTGGTGCCAGCTTTACAGCATGGCTGGGAGATGGGCTGGGATGATCTGTTCAGGCTACATATCACTAAGAAGTTCTTCCCTGTGAGGGTGCTGAGGCCCTGGCACAGGCCACCCAGAGAAGCTGTGGCTGCCCCATCCCTGGCAGTGTCAGGGCCAGGTTGGACAGCGCTTGGAGCGACCCACTGTAGTGGAAGGCACAGGGGTGGAACTGGATGGTCCTTTCTAACCCAGATCATTCCACAATTCTACGATGCTCCTAGGAAGAGGGTGCTGTGGGCTCAGCCCAATGTTAACCCAGTAAGGTTAACTCAACACCAGGGACTGCTCAGGGGCAGGATGGGTGTGCAGAAGGCAGCCCCATGAGAGGTCACATACCAGGAAGGCACAGAGCATGTAGAAGCTGATGAAGTAGAAGTAGGCAAAGCCGGTGCCACAGGTGTACTCCTCGCCCTCGTTGAAGTCTGACTCAGGGTCACAGAGCTTGCCGTAGCTGCAGTCCAGCAGGATCTCCTGCCAGGCCTCACCAGTGGCACACCTGAGCAGAGGGGATGTGTGCTGGTCTCTGACTGCCCTGGGCAGGAGCTGGGCACACAGGGTGGGCTGTGGCCATCTCAGCACAGAGGGGAACAGGGGACACTGGGAAAGGAGCAGTGAGGATTCTGGGCTTGCTGTGCTGCTGTGAGGAGTCTGCTTTTAGAAGCTCCAGAGTGATCTCCAGAGTGTTTGGAGTCAAGGAAAGCCTTGTGCTGAGACCTTGCTTCCTCTTGAGTTTCCTCACAATTCACAAATTAATGGGACAAGAGGTGATGGGTTTAAACTTAAGCAGGGGAAGTTCAGGTTAGATCTAAGCAAGAAGTTCTTTACTATGAGAGTGGTGAGGCACTGGCATAGGGTGCCCAGAGAAGTGGTGGCTGCCCCATCCCTGGCAGTGTCCAAGGTCAGGCTGGACACAGTTTTGAGTGACATGGTCTAGTGTGAGACGCCGCTGCCCATGGCAGGGGGTTGGAACTTGGTGATCTTAAGCTCCTTTCTGACCCAAACCATTCTGTGATTCTGTGAATTAAAATCCAGTCTGAGAAGGAAGCATTCAGAATAGAAACCCCAAAGTGCCCTTCTCCTGCAGTTCAGCCACACCAAGCAAACCAAGAGCCACTCCTGAAACACTGCCGCTGCTGCAAGAGATTTTTCTGTAGGGCAGGAAAGAAATCAGCTATGGCTCTGCTGGTCTCCCTCACTCTGAACTGATGGTCTCCCATGCTGACTCTGTGCCCGTGGAGCTGCTTGCTCACCAAAACAAGACTGACCTGAAGAGCAGCAGAACAGCCTGTGGGAAGGTTTGGAAGTTGTTGTTTCGATTGATCTGGGTCCCGTCCACCATGGCAATCTTCCC
Organism: Psilopsiagon aurifrons; assembly: GCA_025447955.1. Taxonomy (NCBI): domain Eukaryota; kingdom Metazoa; phylum Chordata; class Aves; order Psittaciformes; family Psittacidae; genus Psilopsiagon; species Psilopsiagon aurifrons. The sequence continues at coordinate 20,440 of JAOEHY010036833.1, read as the reverse complement.
AAACATCTGTAAATCACACTGTCAGGTCCCTGGCACCCTTTCTCAGGCATTGACCACCCTCCAGAATAGCCCTGAGCTCTTTCCTCCTGTTTAGTAGGCTTTGGGTATGCCCAAAAGAGACTGAGACCAGGGTGTGGGTGCTCTGGGGCTCCTTGGACATTCCTACCTGTGCTGAAGATGCCCCTGCCTATGCTGCACATCATCTGGGCCAAGGAGACAAAGTCTTATGAACCAGGTGCAAGCACTGGTGACTGTGTCTAGGTTGTGGCCTGACTTCAGAACTGCCATTCGCTGTATGGCTCAGTTGCCCTATTTGCAGCCGGCGGATGGGAGGAGGCTGCTGGGCTGTAAGCATCCTTGCAGACCAGGGTGAGATGGTCCCATCATGTACAAAGTCCCTGGGAGTGCCTGGCAGAGGACCTGATCCCTCTCCATCCCACCTCCCCAGATGCCATCAGGTTCAGGGCATCTGTTCAACAGCAAATCCCATCCTGGTGCTCTCACCTGCATCCCGATCACAGCGTAGATGAAAAAAAGCATCACAATCAGCAGGGCTACGTAGGGCAGAGCCTGTGACAAAAGGACCATAGCTCACATGAGACATCAGCCCAGCATCAAGACAACCCAGGCACGGGGCAGGGTATGGAGCTACTGCATAGGCCAGAATCCAGGCCCCTCTATGTGGGGAGGGAAACAGCTTACTTGCTGCCTGTTCCTCTAACCACCCTGCCACTAGCCCCATTCTCCAGGTCTCATGCATTGGAGGCTTATGCCAAAACCCAAAGGAGAACCATGCATTTCCAGCTGGGATGAAAACTAAGCATAACCCAGGACTGCCCAGGGCTGAGCGAGCTGCCCAGCCTCAGAGGCTGCGTGCTGAGATGCTGCAGAATACCCTTGGGCTACCCACTGGATGCAGAGCCCATCCTTGATGGGAGGAAGGCTGACGGGCCTAGGCAGCCCCTGCCTGCTTGCTCTGACACACGGTGATGTCAGGGAGATCCCCTACATCTTCCCACCCATACAGGCCATGTTCTCCTACAGATCACAAGCCCCTGGTCCAGTCTGAGGCTCAGTGGTCCTGCCAGCTCTGCAGCTTTCCTCCTCTGCCTGGTGAGGACAGACTGCTCACCCAGTTAGTGTGTGGATCACGAAGCTTGCTGCCAGTCCTGGGCATGTGCTTGCTCTTGCTCTGCATGCTCTTGCATGCGCTGCTCCTCATATACCTGAAAGGACTTGATGAAGGTCCAGAGGAGGGTCCTGACACCTTCTCCCCGGCTCAGCAGCTTCACCAGCCTCATCACCCGAAACAGACGGAAGAAAGTGATGGAGACGCGGGAGTCATCATCGGAGTCCTGCATGCAGAGCACAACACCAGGAGGGCAGTGGAGGCTGAGGCCTCCAGGCAGACAAGGAGGATTCCAGGTCCTGGAGGAAGGGTTACAAGGTTCCCCCAGGCCAGCCCTTGTCTGCATGAAGGACCAGACTTGAAAGGGGATGTGCCAGTACTTTCCCACTAGCCTTCCCAACAAGTCCATCTCCCCAGCCCCATGGTCTCACATCTCCACCCCTTGGGCTGCTTCAGATGCCTGGTTGTGGGTATGAGAACAACTCCCTTATTTAGAGGGATGGGACCCTGCAGGGAGAAAGGCATGCTGGAATGCACGCTGGGAGAGCTATGCTGTTCGCCATGCACCAGACAGGACCAGTTTCCTTCAGGCTCTCACCCAGCATGTGCCATGTGGGATGCTGCCGCCTCAGGTTCTATCGTAAGGTGAGCTGAGGTGAGGCACCAGGCACACGAAGGGCTAATGATGGGTGTTTACACACAGAAAGGTTGGTTTGAGAATGTCCCAGCTGGGCTTTGATGGACCAAAGAAGTAATTGAAGGCAAGGTGGCTTTGAAAGGGTGCTGCCAAGTGTCACCTCTACTTGCAGTGATACCTACTGTCTTGGAAGGGCAAAAAGACATGTCCCAGAGTTGGGGACAACTGAGCTCCTGGGCTCAAAGGGACAGGTTTGGTCTTGGACCACCTGGGACTCTGAGGGCTTGGTTACCTGCTCCCTTGGTTGCTCCAGCATGGCACAGCCTCAGCTCCAGCCTCTGCCACCAGGAACGATAAGCAGCCCTTCCTGGCCTCTGCCAGGCCTCTGTCCATCCTGACTCTATCACTGCTTGGGTTGCCTCTCCCATTGACCCCTCAGCTGATACTGGATTTCCCCTCACTCCCAGCAGCCAGCCTACCCATTCCCAGGTATTTCAGGGCAACAAAGTCCAGCTGTGAACATCCCTCCCAGCAGCTCCGTGTTCCCCAGTCTGGCATTTCTGAGTTCCCACTGGAAGTGCACTGGAAAACACCATCTCCTCTCCCCACTCCTCTTTCTTTTGCCTTTCGCTCTCCTAGTGCCCAGCACAGAGGTCAGAAACATCTCATAAGCTCCAGTGCACCATGTCCTCAGCGCCCAGTGTAGACCAACTTTCCCTCTGCAGTCACCAGCACCATGGTCCTCAACCCTTGGGAAGAGGCTCCAGCACATGGGACCTTGCTGCCAGGCCCTCCCCATTTTCCAAGCTTCTATGGGCCAACC
>JAOEHY010036833.1:0-13636 GCA_025447955.1 Psilopsiagon aurifrons | reverse complement strand
GTGCTGCAAAAATAACACCCCCCCCCCCCCCCCCCAGGGCTATGGCTTATCAGTGTTCAGCAGAAAGGAAATTTCCCCCATGCAGCCCCTTCTCTGGGCTCCCTACATCCAACCAGCCACACTTTGCCCCAGGGTTGCTGAGCACACACCACGAGCTTTGCTGTGTAGGAAAGATCTCCCCCCCCAGAAGGTCTCTAGGAAGTAGCTGACCTGTCCTCTGTTGTGGACACCCCTCCACCACCTACGGTGAGCACTGTGCCCCTTACCTGCATGCCTAGGCAGATGGTGTTGAGCAGAATCAGGAAGAACATGAGGTACTCAAAGTAGGAGGAGGTGACCACATACCAGATCTGGTACTGGTAGGGATTCTTGGGGATGTAGCACCGCAGTGGACGAGCCTTCAGTGCATACTGCACACACTGGCGCTGGGGAAAGGAGGGCAGATGTGACCTCAGGACAGTGCCAGGGGCACAGGCACAGGCTCAGCACCACCAGCACCACTGCACATCCCCACAGGCACAAGCTGGATCCCCTACTTTTTTCTCAGCCCGATGGCCAGAGGAGTCACTTGAGTGATGATGTCTCAGGTATTTGCTGTGCTTTCTACAAACACACCTCCAGAGCACTGACATAGGACCAGGATTCCAAAGCTACTGCTTGTCTCCAAAGGTTGCCATGCTGCACCCCTCTAGTCCTGAGCCTGGCCTCTCAGGTCTGGCCAAAAGCAGCCTGAAGAGATCACATGAACCAGAGGTGAAGGGGGCACTGAGAGGTGCCAAGCAGGCTCTTCCCTCCCCATCAGGCCAGGGCCATCACTGCTGGGTTCATGTGCAGCTCACATTGTTCCCAGCACCCTCAGGTCAAGGTGCCCAAGGTGTCTCTGCAGGCTTGCTTGCTCCTCCCCAGCATGTGCCACATCCTCTCCCAGTGCTGGTCTCTCTTCTGCTTCATTCAACCTTGATAACCCCAACCAGAATTACAGCATGACAGCAACACAGAAGGGCTGACAGACAGAGGTGACTCTGGAGATGGTCTAGTTGAAGTTCCCTGCCGAAAGCAAGGCCAGCTAGACCATGCTGCCCAGGACTGTGTCCAGTTCGGTTTGAATATCTCCAAAGATGGAGACTTCACAACCACTCTGGGCAACTTGTTCCAGTGCTTAACCTCCTGCACCATAAAAAAGTGGGGTTTATGTTTAAATGGAGTTTCTTGTTTTCTTCTTGGTGCCTTTTGCTTTTTGTTGTGTCACTGGACACAACTGAATAGAGCTTGTTTTCATTTTCTTTACACCCTCCCCATAGGTATACACATATGCAGGATCCCCATGAGGCTTCCCAACATCAGACGCAGCTCTTGGCCTCTTCTTGGACAGATGCTTCAGACACCTCAGAGGTCCTTTGCTGGACTCATTCCAGTTCATCCGTGTAATTTTTGTTCTAAGAAGGCCAGAACTGGGTGCATCCATCTGCTCCAGCCCAGTCTGGGCACCCTATCTGCACCAGAAGGCCTATTCCCTGGTTCTGATCCACTCCTCCCTTCCTTTGGAAGATTTGTGCTGTGCCAGGCATGAGTCCAGCTGACCCTGTCCCAGCAGTGGCCAGATCTGGGCCAGGTTAAACTCCTCTGCTCCAGCCTGATCCAGTGCTGGCCCAACTTGCCCTGTCCCAGCAGTCCCATTACCTGATTCTTGTCCAGCTCACAGTTCTTGTATTCGTTCTCCCCTTGCTCCTGGAAGGTGACAATGACAAAGCCCACAAAGATATTCATCATGAAGAAGGCAATGAGGATGATGTAGATGATGAAGAACATTGCAATCTCCACCCGGTAGTTGTAGATAGGGCCCGTATCCTCAGCATTAGTGTCAATGGCCATGTACAGCAGCCTACAGGATTGAAAGCAAGCCAACAGAGACCCTAATTAGGTTGGAAAGATCATCTCCTCTCAAAGGTTATGAAGAGCCCTAAGAACATCTCAGATCAGTGGCACAGTGCTGCTGGGATGACCTTGTGAGCTCCACAGCCACTGCCAGCATGGTTAGCCCTGCTCCTCATCCTGCGCAGCTCTTCTTTCTTTATCATGGCAAATACCTGCAGCAGTGATGTGCTCCCACCACAGACCAAACCCTCAGGAGGCCTCAGACTCACTCTGGCCAGCCCTCAAAGGTGGAGACAGTGAAAAGGGACATCATGGCTGAGAATACGTTGTTGAAGTGGAAGTTGTTGTGCAACCAGACACGCTGCTGCAGCTCGATCTGCGTGGGGTCCCCGTCCACGTAGTTGATGAAATAACCCCTACAGCAGAAGGGATGTGGTGGTCACCAGGCAGGGCTCCCTTTCAGCCCACCTACTGCAGGGCTGGACAGGGCTCTCTGATCCCTGTGGGGGAGGACAGCCTTGTGCTTGTTTCAGATTGACCCCGGGGGAGGGAGAACAGCATGAGACCTTGGCTCCACTCTTTGGATGCAACATCCCCATGAAGAATGGCCCCCACCAGCTCTCTGCTCTCCATCCTGAGACTGAGCTACAAGAGAGCTCTTACCTGCACTCCTTCTCCGTCAGCTTGGATGGATCTGTGCATCTGTAGAACTTGCCCTGCATTTAATAGAGGCCAGAAGAGGCAATGATTTTGTTGCGATTCAGAAGCCCATCCTGTCAGTTCCCACCTTGGCTTCATGCTGGCTCTGGCCTCTGCCTTGCACTACCACTGGCTTCCCTGCTCTGCACACCAACAAACGCCATTCACAGGGTGTTTCAGGAGCCTGGAGTCAATCCCAGGCTAAGACTAAACATTGCTTAATGATGGGAACAAATCTCCTAGTGCCCTAAGCTGAGACCCATCTAGCTCATCCTATCTGAGAGCAAACTATTTGGAGAATAGGGAAGAAAGCAGTAACCATAGAATTAACTGAAAGTTAAGGTAGGCTGACAGCTCTGCTCCGTCTGCAGGGTGTCCTGAAAGCTCTCCCCAAGTTGGCTGGGAGTTTCAGACCAATTATAAGAACAAATCTGAGTTCAGCCAAGGCCAGTTCTGTCCTGGAGCAGCCAAGGCCCAGAGCAAAGGAGCAATACTGTGTAAAAGGAAACACTCTGCATCCAAAGCACAGAGGAAGTCAGAAGCATTTGCCACTGAGGGGAAACTGAGTCATTACCTTGGCCCTTTATATGTACTGTCAGGATCTGACAGTATCCTGGGGGTTTCCTGCCCTCCACTGGAGGCTCTTCTGCAGGATGGTCTTGTGCAGAGTAGAATATGGCCTGCACTGATCTCAACATTGGGAAACACCACCCCAAGAACTATGAGTAGAAGAGGATGTGTCTGAGCAGGGCACTTCTCCTGCCCATCTGAGACACCTCTCACCTTGAAGAGCTGGACCCCAATGCACGCAAACATGAACTGCAGCAATGTCGTGACGACCACAATGTTACCGATAGTCTTGATGGCCACAAACACACACTGGACCACGTGCTGCAGAGGTCAAGGACAATGCACAGGTGAGACAAGCCCTTGCTGCGCATCCCACTCCCTTTCACTGCAGGCATGGGCCTCAGGAGGAGTGGAAGCCTGCCAAAACAGGGATGGGGCACACTTCGTCCCACAGGCAAGGGAGTGGGAATTGTGTTTTTGGCCTCACAGGGCATGATCTTTGCCACATAACCTCCCAGGAGGACTTCCATGGAATGAGGACACCTAGTCTCCTTCTTACCTTCAGCCCCTTTGCCCTGTTAATGGCTCGCAGAGGCCTCAGAACCCTCAGCACCCGGAGGATCTTCACCACTGAGATGGCACTGGACCTGAGGAGGAAAGCAGAGGTGAGATGGGGCGATTCCCCTGCCCAGGCCAGGCTGGCACAGCCCCACAAAGCAAGCACAGAGCCCAGGCTGGGAGCAAGGGTGAGGGGCAAGGGATGGCAATGGCAGAGACATATATGTCACTACGTCATCACCCCACATAAGGCCAAGGGACACTGGCAGCTGGAGAAAGCAGCTACAAATTAAATTCTTATCCTTTGACACTCCAGGACTTGGTTTTCCTGCCTCCCTTTTATCCATGCCCTGTCCCCCTCAGCAAGGCTTTATGGACATTAACACAGGAGCTGATGCCCAGCCCTTGGGCTGGGTGCTCCTTCTCCATCCAGCACAGAGGATGGAGCAGCACCCCAGCTGCCCTGCCAGGCTGAACAGAGCAGTACCCACCCTGCCAAGCGTGGAAGTGCTTACTCAATTCCCATGGAGATGAGGGACACAGCGACCACGAGCAAGTCCAGGATATTGAATGAATTTCTGCAGAAGGAGCCTTTGTGCAGGAAAGCACCATAGGCTGTCATCTGGGGAGCAGAAGGAGTTAGGAGAGAAGCCAGGTAGAGCTCGGTGGCATGGTCCCTCCACGGCCCCAGGGCAGACAAGGCATGAGGGGCTTCTCCCAGGGCCTGGGGACCTTATCCTGCTCAGAACACTGCAGCCAGGCAGGAAGCTGACTTCAGCTGTTCTGGAGACAAAACACTTCCCCGTCAGTCAGCAAATTAAAGAGAAAAGAGACTTGGAGTGGGAGCAACATACAGCAGCTGCTTGAATAACTCTTCTACTCCTTGTATTTCCATTGCTGTCTCAATAGAGCGTGTCAGAATAAACCTGCTGGTACCATGGCCCTCCTGTCCCTATTGCACAGGTGACCTCTCTGGAGGGGACCTGGTGGGGCAGGTCATACACCACCTAGACTGCATAAACACTGGGTTGTAAGGATCAGCTGGCAGCTTCTCCTCACTGGGACCTTGAGCTTGCACCCAAAGAGCACAAGTGCCCATGGCTAGAACAGTCTAGACCCATGCACTGAATCATGCACAGGGCAGAGGGACTCACCTTCAAGACAATTTCAACTGTGAAGACAGAGGTGAAACCAATGTCAAAGTATCCAAGGATCTGTAGACAGAAGCACCAGAACTGAATGAGATGTGCGTGACATGGGAAATGCTTCAGTGTGTTCAAACATCCTGGCACTGGGGGTTTGGTCCTTACTCTGTGGACTGGGGAGCCCATCTAGTTGACAGTCTGCAAACCCAGTGCCAACAGGACTCCTTAAATTTCCTCAGCTTTGCTGGCATTCTCAACTGCATGATCCAACCTGCAGCTCTCAGTTTCCAGTAAGTGAGGCTTGACCTGATTCACCTGAAAGCATCTGATCCCTGAAAGTGCTCTGAGAAGTTTGCAATTGAGACACCCCATCCCTTGTCAGACTCTGCATGGGTGCAGACCCATTTGTGTCTCTTGCGGATAGACTTGTGGTTACCACTGCTCCATGCAAGCAGCATTTCAGGGTGCTGCACACACCAGTTTACACCTCCCAGGATGTCCCTGTCCTAAATAAGCCACCACAGCCTTCAACCAAGGTAATCTCCCACACCCTATCAGGTGGATCTCTTCACTTACAAGTAAACTGAGACATGGAGCAGTAAAAACTCTCCCAGAATGGAGAACACAGCTAGCATCTCCTCCTAGAGTGTACTGCTCTCCCAGAGGTAGGGATGAAATCACAGCTACCTGCCTAGGCATGACATCTGGCAAGCAGGTCTCTGCTTAATGGGGAGCTGGGGTCTCCATGAGGTCTTTCCTACACATCCCAACCCTCCACAGCTACATGGGCACCTGATTACGGAAGGACTCAGCCCGGATGGGATCCTCAGCTGCCAGCGAGATGCTGCTGAGGAGAATGAAGAGCAAGATGAAGTTGGTGAACCAGGTAGCATTGACAGTCCTGTGGCACAGCATCCGAAACCTGACAGGGACAGGAATGGCATGAGATGCTGCAAGGGGTCAGATGTATAGCAGATAGGGCCATGGGAGCCTGGGAAGAGGGTTATGGCTAAAACCTGAGGACAGGAAGGCCCTAGGCATGAAGGGATATCCTTCCCAGCCCTTCCAACAGAGAAGACTTCCCAGTAAGCCTGGCTGTTACGTATAAGTAGGATGCCATTGGGAAGGGTCAGTGTCAGAGGTACCCAGGCCTGGTTCCACAGTGCAAGAAGGGTCAGTACTTACTTGTTGGTTGGGCTGAAGATGAAGAAGGAGCTGGCTTCAGGCATGGGCACAGCCTTCTCTTTCAGCTGTAGCTCTGCAAGGGGACGTGGCCGAGGGCTCAGGGGAATTTCAGGCTCATCTTCCTCATCATCACCTGCAGGGTGACCACAAGGAGGGAAAAGGAAAGACTCACTCAGAAAGGGAATGTGACCTTATGGACAATCCTCTGATCCTAATTTGGCATGTGTGCCAGGACCTCAGTACCCCAACTGAAGAAGGTCACCACATCCTTTGCTCTTTGCACAGCCAGTGTACTGGCAGCATCTCTCTGCAGTGCCATGCCACTTTCCTGCTGCCCTTCCAGGGACAAGTCTCACCTGGGAAGTCAGCAGAAGGGTAGGGGTCTTTGATCTCATTGACACTGGATGCAAATTCGTCCACTTTTAACTGAAATAAAAGAAAAATAGAGAGGAGGACATGAAGCTGTGTGTGCCAGTACTGCTGACAAATGTGGCCTGTTGCCCAGAACCCTGTCCACTTGGAAGCCATGTGGGCAAGTAATGTCTCTTGATGACCATACAGCACCAAGCACATGGAGTCCTGGCCCAGGAAGGAGCAGGGTGAAGGGAAACATCTCAGGAGTGCTGCAATCTGAGCAAAAAGCAATACCAAGAGGATGGGACAGGGAAATATGTGCTGGGCAAGAGCCTGAGGCCATGCGCCTATACTATGGGTGGAATAAGACATGGGGCTAACTCCTGAGTGAGTTCTCATGGGGAATCTCTGGAAAGTGGATAGGGAAGTAGCTGTTGGCCAGATGCTTATCAAGAGGCATCTCATCACAGCTGAACAGAGGAGTTTGCAGACAGGGGAATGCTGGTGTGTACATAAAGGAGGCCTGGGATGCTGCTGACATGCTCTGCTCCCCTCCACACTGATCTGCACCAGCCCATCCACTGGCTGTGGCCAAGGAAATGAATCAGAGGGAAAGGATACCCAGCAATGGGCCTATTTTACAAGGCAACGTGTCCTGCCTGGGCCTAGAGCACCCCCATCACCACAGGATTCTAAGATGAGGAGTAGTTTTGGCCTAGAGGAGTCCAGACCCAGGCTGGCTCCAAGCCTTTGTGTCTCCTGGCTGGCGAGAGGAGCCTGCTCCCCAAGGACCAGGAGTTCCCCAAGGCCCAGACCCACCAGCACTGACCTTTGCTGTTGTGGGAATCTCTTCTCCCTTTGCTTTCTGCTCAAGCTTCTTTGCCAGTATCTGCTTCTCATCTTCAGACTTCTCTGGGTAATGTCTGAATGGAGTTGAGGGGAGAGTAGGAACTGAATGCTGGGCAAGGACATGGACAATGCTGCTCTGTCCTCTCACACCAAAGCACTGGGACAGGGATTGCAGGACTCACCTGGACATCTTCCGCCGCTTGCGTTCCTCAGCTTTAGCCTTCTGGGCTAAGGTCAGGCTCTCAGCCTCAGCCAGGTTATCAACTGCGATGGCCAAGAAGACATTGAGGAGGATATCTGGAGGACAGCACTAAGGACATGAACTTGGTTCCTCTTTGGAGGGTGAGGCCAGAGCTGTGCTCTGAGGAACCTTCCTGTAGTTGAGCACTTAAGAAAACCCTGGCTGGTGATCCCTAGACCTGCACCTATCCTTGTGAGTGCTGAGCTCTGGGCTGGCTGCCCTCTGTGTTAGCAGTCTTGTTACTGCATTGACTGATGGCTGAATCTATGTCTGATGCTCATCCAAACCTGCTCCATGGGATCCTTTTCTCCAGACTCCAGACCCCAGCCACCACCAATGCAAGCCCTGAAGCCTGTGATTTGTCCCTGTGCTGTTCAGAACTGAAAAGCTTAAGGCAAGCACTGAAAAGCTTAAGGAAGTCCCCTCTTCCCCCCTTTACAGTCCTGCGTAGCTGATCTATGGGGCTGGGTACAGGGAGCCTGGGCCTTGGCAGGTAGAGGATACAGTTCCCACAAACGAAGAGGATGATGAAGTAGATGCAGACTAGCATGCCAGGAAAGGATGGGCCACCATAGGCCATGATTCCATCATACATGATTGAATTCCAGTCCTCTCCGGTCAGGATCTGGGAGCAGAGCAGAAATAGGGACTCAAGAGCCCCCACAGCTTGATGCTGCCCTTATGGCTTCAGCACCAAACTCTCACAGACCCTACAGCTCCATGGCCAAACCAAATCCCACCTCCCTGCTCAGGCCTATACCTGCTCATGACCCCACATTTCCCCACTCCAAAGCCACATCACCTCCCAGAGGACCACATCTCTCTGAGCACCAACTCTTGCCAGGAGACCCATGGCCCAGGAGAGATGTCCTCCAGCCTACCTTTACACTTCCCACAGCCCCTTACCTGGAAGACACTGATGAGGGCCTGGGGGAAATTGTCGAATGTGCTGCGCCTCACTTGCATGTCCTCAAAGTCAAACTTGCCCCCAAAGAGCTGCATACCCAGCAGTGCGAAGACGATGATGAAGAGGAAGAGGAGGAGGAGCAAAGAGGCAATAGAGCGGACTGAGTTGAGTAGGGAGGCAACCAGGTTGCTCAGGGATGTCCAGTACCTGGGGAGAGACAGGAGGTGAAGGAGCTGGGAAGACTGTGGACAGGACCAGGTAGGCGCAGGGAACAGACTGTTTGTCCCAGCAGCATATGCTGGCAGCCCAGCAAGGGGGACTCGGAACCAGCACCACTCACAGGCTGGGCACTGAGACTGCTTCAGCCAGGCCCCAAGAGGTGGAAATGAGGTGATGACAGGCAGGATGCCTGCACAGGGCACAATAAGCAATGGAGGAAGAGGGACAAACACACAGCAGGTCGGTGCCAGAAAGAGAAGCCTGGAGTCCTGGCCTACAGGCTCCCATTTACAACAGCCCAGAACCCAGAGTTAGAGAGGGACCCCAGGGGACTTCCAGCAAGTCCTGTCCTGGAGACAGAAATACCCAGCTTTTCCTTGTTCCTCCATCCAGAAACTACCAGCACAGCTGCAGCCCTCCCCAGAGTCAAGGTCAGTGATGCCTGGGAACCATGAACCACCAGCACCCACAGAGCTCCCTGCCCAACCTGGTGATCTTGAAGATACGGAGGAGCCGGATGCAGCGCAGCACAGAGATGCCCAGGGGTGACAAGGCACTGAGCTCCACCAGGATTGTCTCCAGGACTCCTGCACACACCACGAAGCAGTCAAAGCGGTTGAAGAGTGACATGAAGTACTGGCGCAGGCCCAGTGCATACATCTTCAGCAACATCTCGGCCACAAAGAGGGCTAGCAGCACCCGGTTGGCATTGTCTGGGGCAGGAGAGACAGGCCATCAGAGCATGGACCTCATCACCCCAGAAGGGCACAGCAGGGAGGGAAGGAAGGCAGTGCTGCTCAACTCCACAGAGGCTGTTTCTCAGGGAGCACACAGGAAAGAGAGATGAGGAAGAGGGTAATGAACCAATGTGTGTGCTTGTGCATTTCAGAGGGCAGGGCATGTGAGTCCATGCAATGTATACATGTGTATTGGGCAGTGCATGTGTGTGTATGTGCATGGCTGAGCTGCGTACATGTGTGTACAGCTAGACTCATGTGTCTATGGCCTTGTTCCACATCTTTGTTGGTGACATGGACAGTGGGGTTGAGTGAGCCCTCAGCAAGTTTGCTGATGACACCAAGCTGGGCGGTTCGGTTGATATGCTGGAGAGAAGGAATGCCATCCAGAGGGACCTTGACACACTTGTGAGGTGGGCTGATGCCACCTGATGAAGTTTAACCATGCCAAGTGCAAGGTCCTACACCTGGGTCAGAGCAGTCCCAGGCACAGCTCCAGGTTGGGCAGAGAAGAGATTCAGAGCAGCCCTGAGGAGAAGGACTTGGGGGTGTTGGTCGATGAGAAAATGAACATGGGCAGGCTGCAGTGTGTGCTTGCAGCCCAGAAACCAACCGTATCCTGGGCTGCATCAAAAGGAGTGTGATCAGCAGGTCGAGGGAGGTGATCCTGCCCCTCTACTCTGCCCTGTGAGACCTCACGTGGAGCACTATGTGCAGTTCTGGTGTTCTCAACATAAAAGGACATGGAACTGTTGAAGAAGTTCAAAGGAGGCCACGAGGATGATCAGGGACTGGAGCACCTCCCATATGAAGATAGGATGAGAAAGTTGGGGCTGTTCAGGCTGGAGAAGAGAAGGCTGCGTGGAGACCTCAGAGCAGCCTTCCAGTATCTGAAGGGGGCCTATAGGGATGCTGGGGAGGGACTCTTCATTAGGAACTGTAGTAATAGGACAGGGGGTAACGGGTTCAAACTGAAACAGGGGAAGTTTAGACTGGATATGAGGAAGAAGTTCTTTACTGCAAGGGTGGTGAGGCACTGGAATGAGTTGCCCAGGGAAGTTGTGAATGCCCCATCCCTGGCAGTGCTCAAGGCCGAGTTGGACAGAGCCTTGGGTGATATGGTTTAGTGGGAGGTGTCCCTGCCCATGGCAGGGAGCTGGAACTGGATGAGTTTAAGGTTGGAACTAGATGACCTTAAGGTCTTTTCCAATCCTAACTATTCTATGATTCCATGAAATTCTATGTGTGTTTTCGTGTGTTTTCATGTGTTTGGGTGCAGGTAGTGTGACTGCACGCATAATCATGTGTGGTTTGAGTGCACACAATGTGTGTTTGCACATAATATGCATGTACAAGTATAAATGTAAACACTGTGTGGGTTCACCATGCAAACCCATGTCCCTAGGAATAGGCTGTGCATGTGTAACTGTGCACACCATGCATGTGCAGTTGTGTGACAGTGCAGTGAGGATGGTGTACACACTTGTGTACAGGCTGTCTGTGTGTATCTAACAGGACCTGTGCACGCACAGTAAGAGTTCACACGTGCCTCAGTAGGGTGTCCCAGGCCCACCCCCTTCCTCAGGCTTTTTTCTCACCTTGCACTTGTGTCAGCCACTCTGGCTGTAAGTGGTGCTCGGAGGCGATGGAGAAGGTGTTCAGGGCCACCAGCAAGATGACAAGCCAGTAGAAGAACTTGGACTTCACCACATCTCTGCACTTCCTACGAAACATTCGGTTCCAACGCCTCCACTGACGGCTGCAGGGAAAGCCAGAGGTTCAGCAGGGCCTGCAGCAAGTCCTGCTCCCTTCTTAGGGGCTTTCCCTGAAGGGGCTGAAGAACATAACCCTGCCCCTGGCACTTGGTTCTTTCAGCCAAGCACTGTAGTTCATTCACACAACACCTCCTGACTCCTTTTTGGCCTACAGTCACCTTGGGTTGTCTGCTACAGGCCCAGCTACTTAAACAAAAGACATGCTGCATGAGCCATGAGAAGAAGCTCAGAGCCTGGTACCAAAGCGAAGAGGTTGTTCACCTTGAAAAGTGGCTTTTTGACAGTACCTGAACAAAATTCCATGTTTTGCATTTCCTCCTGAGCACACAGCCCCTGCTCTTCCCCAGAAGCCAGTGGCTAACAAGAAAGCATGGCCCAGCCAGGACAGCAAGCGGGAAACTATGCAAGCCCACATGCAGAGCAGCAGATGGTTCAGCGAGTTCATACTTACAAGTAGAGAATCCACTTGTTCATGCCCTCAATTTCATACAAGCTCTCTGTCTCTGACCCTCCTTCATCCAATGGCATCATACCTAAGCAGGAAATGACATCCAGGCTTACCGTGGAGCCCCTGGGAAAAACATGTGGGAGGGAACCTCTCCCAGGAGCCCATCAGGATGAGCTTGCCCATCAGAAGTGAAATGAAGAAATGCTGTTCCAGGGAGACAGCAGCAAGAATTTGGGCAGAAATCTCTGAGTATCAGGTGCAACCAAGTAGGAGGCACCAGGAACATCTGCCCTGCAACAAGAGAAGCAGCAGCAATCCAGAGAAGCATCTTAACAAGACAGCCATTCATGTATAGGCTCCCTTATTGTGAGATACTCCCAGCACAGAGAAAGCTGGGATCAGCTGTGATCTGAGCAAATGCTGAACAACAAGAAGTTTGTAACAGCATTTTATCTTTCTCCACTGTTTCCAAAGGCTCTTTGCACACGTGTTGCTCAGCTTGAGGCATCAAATGTTGTTTCACCAGGCAGAGTGGCAGAGCACTCCACCTTGCAGAGCCTTTGACTTGATGCCTGTGTATTCACCTTCTGCCCTAAGCCATTTCTTATCCATTAAAAGTATTAAGCAACAGCAAGAAACTCCTGTATCTGTTAGTGCTGGAAGTAGTAATCCAGCTCTGTGCCCTGCACTCAAAAGTGCACATGCTTCTCATGGCTATTCCAAGTGCATTTTGTCAAAGGATAGCAAGGTTTTGCTAGTAGTCTGCAAATATTAAATACAGTGGTTACGGTGGAGATCTGGTGTCCTCAACATAAAAAGGACATGGAGCTGCTGGAACAAGTCCAAAGGAGGGCCAAGAGGATGATCATGGGACTGGAGCACCTCCCGTATGAAGACAGGATGAGAAAGTTGCAGCTGTTCAGCCTGGAGAAGAGAAGGCTGCGTGGAGACCTCAGAGCAGCCTTCCAGTATCTGAAGGGGGCCATAGGGATGCTGAGGAGGGACTCTTCATTAGGAACTGTAGTGAGAGGACAAGGGGTAATGGGTTCAAACTTAAACAGGGGAAGGTTAGATTGGATATGAGAAAGAAATTCTTTAGTGTAAGGGTGGTGAGGCACTGGAATGAGTTGCCCAGGGAAGCTGTGAATGCTCAATCCCTGGCAGTGTTGAAGGCCAGGCTGGACAGAGCCTTGGGTGATATGGTTAAGTGGGAGGTGTCCTTGCCCATGGCAGGGGGGCAGGAACTGGATGATCTTAAGGTCCTTTTGAACCCTAACTATTCTATGATTCTCTGAGGGTCAAGCTGTTGTTAGTTAGGGTAATAATAAAATGATACAGGAAAGAAAAAGAAAAAAAGAGAGGAATGCTTTGACTTCTGTTCTGCAGAAGTCAAAGCATTTGTTTCCACGGGGTTTCAAACAAAATGAGTCTTTGTGAGTTCTCCAGATGACTCAACCCTACCTTGCTAGGACGGCCAGTGTTAGGAAAGGAACCCTCACACAAAGGGTCTTTGATCAAGAAGAGCTGGTACCTTCTCCCCTGGCCCGGTCACTGTCCATGACCTCAGCATGGGTGATCCAGTCCATGTAGCCCTTGAGATCCTCCTCCAGCTGCTGCTTCTCCCGCAGCTTCTGAAAAGTGCCGCGTGACTTGGCCTTCTCACGCTCTTTGGTGAACTCGCTGGAACAAGGCAAGCAGCAGAGTGAGACCAGGAGGGGGGTGGTGTGGAGGTTACATACCAGAGCCCTATGTCAGGCCTTGTAGAAAAGAGAAAAACTTGAAGTATCCCACAGCGCAGTGCTACCAGTAGATTGCTTCAGTGACTTTCATCTTCCTCGACCCTGGCTGATCTATGGGAGCTCCTTGCTGCAGGATGCTGTGGCTGGACAGGCCAACTAATGCTAGACGTTGGAGGCTGGGGGAGTTCTCCAGCCCTGCTAAGGATTACAGCAAGTGGGGTCTCACCCACAAGGGGATAGAAAGCTGGTTCAAGCTCTCCCTTTGGGGAAGGTGAGCTCATCACATGGGAGGTAAACAGGACACTTTTCATCGTAACATGGAAAAGACAAGTCTG
>JAOEHY010036832.1:0-18440 GCA_025447955.1 Psilopsiagon aurifrons | reverse complement strand
GGGCAGCCACAGCTTCTCTGGGCACCCTGTGCCAGCGCCTCAGCACCCTCACAGGGAAGAGCTTCTGCCTAAGGTCTTAAGCAACATCGCAGTTTTGCTAGAAACTGTTCTCTGTGCTGTTGAAGGGGACACATGTTCGTGCCTGTCTGCTGTGGGTAGTATAAAGAGTGGAACTGTGCTGGAGGAGACTATGGGGAAGTGTGCAGGAATCGTGTGTTTATTGCTGCTCTTGGATTTTTGTAGTTAAAGCTTAAGCTTGATAATTCAGTGTATTAAAACACAATCCCAATTTCAGAATGCTTCCATTTGCACTTCACAGTTCAGATCTGTTTCTTCTGGTTTCTGTAATTAAAAACCCAACAAGCAAAACCACCTCAAACATTTGGGAGGGGCTGGAGAATGTGCTGTTAAGGGCTTTGAGTTGAAAATGGGTTTCTCTCTTCTACCGAAGGCAGTAACGCTGCAGAAACAGCTTTCTCTTTTCAGACTTCAGTCAGAGCAGGTTTGTGAAGATCAAAATGACACAAAGCAGTTAAGTGTATTGCTCTGAAGTCCTTATGAAACACGGCTGCTGTTTGGAGGTAGGGGCCAGCTTTTTTTCCATCTGAATTGTTTGATCCAGACCTGGCTCCGATGTAAGACACTGAGCTCCAGGAGGTGGGAGAAGAATGTGATTTGCTGAAAACTTTTGGCTTTGCTCGTTATTTCCCCTCACAGCCTAAACCTTCTCAGGGAATAGGGAATGCTGTGTCTGACTTGCCATATCTTCAAAGAAAGAGATGTGTAATAGATGCTTTTCCTGTTAGCCAGACAGGAGGATTGCGACTGCCTGAGTACATGTCCTACTTGAGCACAAGTCTTTCACTGTCCTGTTTCTTTATGTGTTTTTCCTCCTGCATTTGCTTTGTGGAATATGTATTTAAAAATATTCTTTCTATTAAACCACACCCATTATTGAAGGGTTTTACCAGGGGATGGCAGGGAGTGATTCATGCTCATTTCATAAAAAGGAATGAGATGTGTCGGTGTTCCGGAGCTGATTCATTGAGTGCCTGTATAGGATGGTGGGGTGGGTTTTCCTTCTGTGCCTCACTCCTGACACTGCTGTGCTCCTCATGTTTATCAACCTTTTTTCTCCTAAAAGGCACCACCCAAACCTAAAGCCTCGTGATTATTTAGTGTGTCGTGATTGCATTTCTGCTCTCCTGATCCTATTACTTCCTTGCCTGCTGACACAGAACACACCATTCTGGGCCCCCAAAATAAATCACAGAGTCTTTTCCCTTTACTGTCTCAGGGACCTAAAGAGAAAAGGAATTGGGAATTATTTTGATCACTTTATTGAGTAAATAATGATGTTTGTCATAGCACAGTTTATTTTGCTAATTGAGAGAAGAATGGGAATCACATCCCTGAGGGAAACCTAGCAGCTGAATTCTAGGGAACTTGGAATTAAGCTTTTAGTTCAGTCTGCTATACAGGGTAAGTGCCATTAATAAAATAGAGTTATTAGTTCCTTTGGTTTATATTTTAAGAGAGATGATTTGCTGAAGCATGAGACTGATGTGTAAGGGAAGGCTGCTGCTTTGCACGGGAAAAATCAGTGCTTTGATTTAATACTTTTGGGTGAAGATAGAAGCGGTCCCGTGGAAGACAAACAACTGTGGAAAAATAAGAGCCGGCAGCTAAGGATGCAGCAGGCGTTCCTGGCTTCCCAGCTGTGCCAGTGGAAAACTCGGCTTTATAGTGACAGTGATTCAGAGCACTTCAGCGTCCCTATTCCCAAGAAATAGAATATCTCAGCTGGGGGAAAGGGGAGAGATTTTGGGGTTGGTTGGTTTGATTTCAGACTCATAAGTACCAAGGAAAATTTACTTCACACAGTGGGTCTTGGTTGCTGAGAGAAGGGTGATCTTGTGTTTCCTCAAGCCTAAAAAATATTAGGAATGAGACTCCAGGCATTCTTCTCACTGTTCTGCTTTTGTCATGCTTCCCAGTTAAAAGAACACACGGCCCAAATTCCCTTGTTTCACTTTAAAAGCTGATTCAGTGTTTTAAAGCAGCATGTTCTTGGCTGTCCTGTTTCTTAACAATAGATGCTAAAAGAAGTAAGAGTCCTTTAAATGAGCAGAGAAATCCCCAGCCCTGTTTGCACTCATCTTTTGCTGACACTCTTTCAACTTTGACTGAAAGGATGTGATGATATTTCGTTGTAGCTTCTCTTCATGTGTCTTCTGATTGATTCCTTTTCTCTGGCCCCTGCCTTTCCCTTTGGCTGGAGAGTAATGTTCCTAGAACAGCCTCTATCGCCCAGGGAGAAAGAGCTTATGAATTGCTCTTTCCAAAACCACATCTAATGCGCTTGCAGGGAATGAGCAGTCCTGGAAGGGCTGAGGAATGGTGTGCATGGCCATTCCCTAGCTGGAGCGTGTTACCTACGCAGAAAACGTTTCCCATGCAAGGTTACTCCACAGTTCCTCAGTTTTGCTTGGCTGGAATAATTCTGAGGGAGAAAGGATCTGTGGGTTCATAAGGTAAGCAGAACCGAAGAGCACTCTGGGGCTTCCCTGATACGCCCTGAGCCACCACCAGTCAGAAGCTATATATACACATGTGGTATAAGACTTTGCTTGAGACTGAAACCTGGCACTTAAGCGAGGAAAAAAGTAATCTGAAAGAGGAAAAAGAACTCACTGAAGCTGGAGTATTTTAAATGCTCTGTAATTATGGGCCAGTGAAGTTGCTCAGCTTTGTACATGGTAGACACTGTCCCCTTTCCACAGAACAGCTGTGGTGAGAGCATCAACACTTCCACTGTCTCCATGGTATATGGCTTTGTTCTGGTGTCAGGGACCATCATGGGGAAGGGGAAGTGGCAGCTTCCGGGTCTGTCAGTCCTCTGCCTGGTGTTGAGAACACGCCAGGAGGCCTGTACTGCTGGCTTTTGCTTCAGAAAAGAAGCAACAAAGGTAAAGAGGGAAGGGATCAGGGGAAGTTGCTTGTTGTATCAAAGGCAAAGTCCCATTCCCTACAACTAAATCCCATTGTGGGGGTTAATTTATTGATTTCCACCCTGGGTAGAAATGAAAAATGCACCTTTTGACATCCAAGTGAAGCAGCTGAGATTTGTACGATTTTTTGATGTTTCATCAAATGCTTCGATGTCAGGGTTAAAAGAGGAAGTCTTTTTTAGGCCCAGGAATGCCACGATCTCTTGCTCTATCTTGGGCGCGTCTCTAAAACATGGGTATATAAGGAATAAAGAAAAAAAACACCCAGAAGAGACAGGGGAAGGGAATGACTAAGAATACCCCCTGATAGTTCTCCTTTATGTCCATAAGGGGTAATAACTCATGAGCAGTCCGGCAGAGGGCACTTTCTTTAAATAGAACGTTCTGATTCACAAGCAGAAAAAGGAAATAAATGTTTTCTTTTCGTCTTCCATGAATCCCAACTCCTGGAGCAGCGTTTGTCATCCAGCTGAAAGGGGGAAAAAAGGGGGCGAAAAAGGGAGGAAAAGAAAATCCCACAAAAAGCTCCATGGGGACCGCAGGGTTTGAAAGATAGCTCGTTTTGTTGTCGAAAGCCTTGCAGAACACAGGGCATTGCTTCTTTCCCTGGCATGTTAACCTACACAGGAGTCCAACCTTTATTTTATGCCTTCCCAGAAAAGCCTGGCTGATGGAGCATTGGAACACAGCAGCTTTTTTAAAGGAGGTGATCAATAAGTTAAACTGGAAATGTATGGGGGGCTTTAAAGGAGGCCCTGCTCTGTGGATTCTTTTGGTTGCAACTTTGGAAGGTGGAAGCAGTGGGAAATAACTTGCTTTGCAGTTCCTGGGCCACCTCTGTATGGCGATGGGGATGTGTTTGCTGTTTGAGAAGATGGTTCTTATGCTGTTCACTGGTACATGTGGTATTATGGTAGTGAGGGCTCCAGCACAAGCTGGCAGTGCAGGAACGTCCCCATGTTCTCTGGTGAGCTTGGGAGCCAGCAGCTGAGGTTGGAGCTGCTGAACCGTTCCCGCTTACAGGTTGGCTGCTCACACTTGTACTGTCCTGTACTTTGTGTTTCAGGGGTTCAGCCCTTGATTTTCCAGGGTCGGTCTACTGTGTATCTTACCCCTACCCCCTGAGTTCGAGTAACCTTGTGCTAAGACATTAGAGGAAGTCATTATGCAACTTGGAGTCAAGGCTTGAATACTTAGAGCTGTGTTTAAACTCCAAAGGCTTGTGCCATGAGCAAACCTTTCAGTGAACCTCATTTGAGTTCCTGGTTATTCATGAAGTCTACAGGTTGTAAATTCAGTTCCTTCACCTCAATCTGTACCATACAAGAATTAACAACAGTGAAATTTCAGAGGAAAATGTCATGTTAATTACTTCTATGGAAATCACGTTCTCTGCATAATTTGGCGCCGTCCTCCTCTTCCCGTAGCAAATACGGAGCAGCACCAAAAACGTGGAGAACTAAATGTAGCAACTCTTACTGTGTGGAATTTAGCACTTTACTCATTTTGGCGCCTTGGTTGCTTCCGATCTGGCACTGGAGATGAGGGAGTTACATTGTATGGAGAGGTGAAAATGAGAAGTTGGGTCTGTTGCTCTTTCTGTAGTAGGACATAGGTGGGTCCTTGTTCTTCACTTGTTAACATACCACTCAATTACTCATCCTTTCCTCTTTTTGTGTATTTCATCACAGCGAAGCACTGGGACCTGTACAGAAGGAGAGAATCCTTGGACTCAGAGTTTACTACTTTGAAAAACACGGGCTGTTTATCCAAGGAAGGTGTGCAGCTGAGCTTGAGTCACCTTTGGAAGCCTTAGTGGAAGGAGCACATGTGCAGGAGGTCTGGTGGTCAGGAAAGTGGGGAAGCGCAGCGTGGAAGGAACATTTCCATGCACAGGGAATCTTAGCACCCATGTGCTTTGTTTCTCAAGCTGTGGCTATGGTCAGCTGCTTTGGGAAGCATCCTTCTAAAATGACCACCTCCACTTCCTTGTGCATCTCTCTCCATTTCCTGCATCTGTCTGTCCTCTCTGAAAGCAAAGGGATAATGGGATGGTCTGAGGCACAGGAGTGGGATCTGGTTGGTATATCGGGGTTCCATACAGGTGACGGTACACTGACCATTTAATGTGTTTGCACTGATCAGGGACATGCACCTTCAAGTGGGATGTGTAAATAAGGGAGCGGCCTTTCCCTCCCAAGGAAGACCAGTCTGTGTACGCATCAGAACTTACTCTCTTTGCCCCGGAAAAGCACAAGCTGCTCCTGGCAACACGGTGCCAGTGAAGTGCATCCCCAGTGTGCCCTGGAGGCAGTGTTGTGTGTAGTAAAATGCTGCTGTAGTCCGAAGCCCTGATTTTTCAGAACCACCTTTGTGTTTAATGCATTTTATGCCTTTTCTGGTATAGAAACTGCAGTGTTCAGCCCACTGGTGCCTGCGTTTGTGCCGAGGCAGTTTGGTCAGCACACAGGAGCGGGTATTTTCTTCCTTTGGATCTGATTAGCGAGCACTGTGTTCCTTCACTTTCAGATAACGCCGGGGCAAGTCCTTGCTTTAATTGTACATCTTATTGTGTCATCCCTGTTCAATCATGTTCAAAAATGCCTACATTTCACCCTTGTCCCCCACCTCCCTTTTCCCATTTAGATCTCACTGAAGTCCATTCTGCCTTATCAGCACCGTAATTTCATGAGCAGAGCTAGGATTTCTGCCGTTTAGGCCCCGGCCATTGTCTGTCGCAGCTGCAGTCAAGATAAACCCTCACCCAGAACAAAGTTGGAATGACCTTTTACAAGCAGAATCTGCCTTGTTTCCCTCCAGACTAATTTATCAGCCTTCATTTCAGCCTAGTCTCTCAGCAGAGGCCTGAAAGAACATTATAGAGAGCATGAATGAACAGGGGGATTAAGATGCTTGGCTAGTCCCTCTTTTTCATCAGACACCTTCTGGATTTACTGAGATGTAAGCTGTAAATGACCGTAAGTGGTGAACTGCCTTAAACTTGGAGTAAGGGAAGGGGGGGGAAACACCAAAGCCAAATGTTTGGGAGAGTGATGTGGGGAACTGGATAAACCTCCTTGAAGTCAGAAAGTGGTAGGTCTGAGCTGTGAGGAGGTCCCTGGCTATGCTGCTGTTACACAGAGGCTTGGTGATGGCTGTCCAGCCTGTCCCTGCGGGATGCGGGGATGAGGCATGGGATGTGCCTGGATCTGCCTCGCAGCAAGATGGGCTCCAGCTTTTCAGGGCTGTTAACCAGGGGTTCTTGCAAACTTAAACCCCATGTATTGATTTACATGTGTGTGTACTGGAGGTAGTTTTGTGCAGCAGAGCGGAGCTGGTTTAGTGCCGCAAGAGCTGAAATACTTTTCAAGTGAACTTGACAAGTGTCAAAGGGCTGGGTATGAAATAAGGGATCCACTTTTAGCTGGCAACAGCCATAGTCCAAAGGACTAGCTGTGAAGGAGGGGAAAAGCTGCTTGTCTCTTGAAGGAGGGGAGATTTGCCAGCTATAGTTTGGGTGAATATCCTGCCTGTACCACGCAGGCAGCTGCTGTTGGCCGTAGTGGAATCGGATAGTTCTGCCCCTGATACCATTAGACATCAGATATCTTTTTAGTGCTTTTACCTTTCAGCTCTTTTCATCTTTTATGTAACAAAAAAATGGTTTTTCACAACTTGGAAGCATTCCTGTTAAATCACAGCCTGCTCAGATGATTGGGGGAACCCTTGTCAGTAAAACTGGAATCATTGTGATGGATAACTTGGGGTTCACTTGAAAGCTTTTGCAAGGGAAGAATTAAATGCAGCTCCAGTGACTTAGGCTTTGCTATTGGTAGTGGTGGTTATTACTTGTGCTGTATTACTTACTGTGTGAGTGTCTTCTACAGCCAGTTGAGGAAGCACAAAGGCTGGCAGTAGGTGGCTGGGCCATCCAAGGGGCAGGAGTGTCTCCATATAAAGCTGTAACACCAGCAGGTTTTGCACCTTTGGTAGATTATTTGAATAGGTGTATTTTTGGAATGTTTCAGTGTTTTGGTGAAGAAGATGGGAGAGGCAAAGGATGGAATCAAGCAAATGAGCCACAGGGCAAAGCCCTCAAACACAGTGGGTTGTGATCAGATCAGAACCATCTGAACTGTCCTAAACCTTGGGAGGACTTCTGGCTTCATTTCACTGTTTGGGTGAAAGTTCAGGCTGTGATTTCTTTGTCTCTTCTGCATTGCCAACCCATATTTGTGCCCTTGCAGCCTTTTAGGCAGAATTATGAACTCCTGGGATTTTTGGAGTTGGTGGGATCATTATTTTTGCTCCCAGCAGTAGTTGTGTTTAATCTCTTACTGGGAAGGCTTAGTAATGCACAAAGACTGACTGCACTGTTATGAGGCTTGCACCTTGTGTCTGTTTACTTGCATTCAAACAAGAGGTGTGTGTATCTCTTCACTACTAACTAAAGCATTGTTCTAAGTGGTGATTTTCAGACACTTCAACTCAGAAGTTATCTTTTGCTATTCGTAAGTGCTTATATCATCTCCAAAATGAATGTCAGCAGTGTGAAGGGAGATAAAGGGGAGTTGGTGAGGCAAAATGCTCATGCTTTAAACAGGATGGATTATTTTTGGCTCTTTTCCAGTTTCCTGGGAAATGGATAGAAAGAAGCTTAATTTCTTCTAGACCACTGCAGCTGTATTGGGTTTTAATAAGCATAAAGCTTGATTAAAACAAGCCAGGAGGTTCAGATCTGTGTCGAGTTGTCTCTGTTCTTTGGAGCAGAATTGGGTTTTACTGCTGAGTGGACCAGCAGCACCAAGGATAGGCAAATCCATTTGCAGGTTGACTCCATCTGCATAAATGTGTGATCATGTAATTTGGTGTGTCCAGGGAAGAGTGAACTGAGCTGCGTCTGTGTGATGCTGAGCTCCGGGCTGGTGCTCACAAACAGGTATGAGAGGAAGAATATAGGAGGGCAGCTAAAACTTCCAGGAGGACTTAATGACTGTTCCAGGAGGAAGAACCGCAACATCTGCATTTGCTGAGTTTGGAGAGGAGAAAGCGTAGTTACCCAAAATCCTGTGACAGTGATAACTGATAACACCAAATAGTGGCCCCAGGTAAGAGCCCCACGTGGGCAGCACTGTGCCAGTATTGCTCTTGCAGATCTCATTTTCATCCTTTTTACTGGTTTGTGGGGTTTAGGTTCAAGCCACTGTTCATGGTGTAGGTCCTCATCTTGCTGCCGTTTGTACAGGGTTTGGTGGTACCTTCCTGCTGGAAGTTTCCAGTTTAGAAACTGGAGCCAAATGGATTTCTTTTTCTGTCTTTGCCTGGTTTTTAAAGGCCTTGTGTGTGTGTGTGATATATATCAGCAAATGTGTGTGTGTATATATATATACATATATATGTGCTGATATATATCAGCATGTGTAAATTTACTGCTTACTATAAACTGTAATTGGCAGGAGCAGAAATATAGTGAATTCAGAATGTGAATGATAAAATACTGATACTGTATCCTTTAATTTATTACCTGTATTATCCCCACTCTACGTTTTCCACTCGGTTCTCTCTCCTTCATGAGTTGTGTTTTCACTACACTGGCATTTTCCTACTCTGATGAATTAACTGTCAATTGAAGTTAGTGAGATAAATCAAAACAAATGGACACCCTGCTCCATATTGACTTTCTCACTGCCTGATTCTGAAAACCACTTTCTGAGCCCTGTGCTGCTATTATGCTCACTTGGTGCTAAGCAAATGTACAAGAAAGAAGGGCTGGGGGGAGGTGGGTGTTTAATAGCCATCAATTTCGCTTTCACTATCTTCATTTTATCTGGGATCTTGTCAACAATGAGACCTGTGCCATTTACCTAGAGAGAAGACACTTGGCATTGTGTCAGAAAGCTAAATGCTGAATGGCTCTTGGGAAGCATACATCGATGTTTAGGTCTTTAAAATGTGGTCTTAATCTACACTAGAAGAGAGGGTTTGGAATAACTGCGATAGCTGAAGCAAAAAGGAGGACACATCTTTATCAGGAGGGGCTGTGTGCAGATGCTCACAACAGAGATGAGACAGGTCTCTGGTATGATGGAGTGAGGTCTAGGAATGTTTGTGTGTGTAATTGCGTAGTTGTTGGACGGGGACTTCAGGATGTTGAAGTTCTGGCCTAGATCCTGAGATAGAACTGTTTCTAGCCTGGTTTATTCTATTTGTGCAAGCAGATGAGCTCAGGCTCGCAGTAACCAGGCTCAGCATTGACCTGCTTAGACAAAACAGTGTACTGAAGTAACTGGTAAAACAAATGTGAGATACAGACGTGTTTAAGACTGTTCCCTCTGCAGACATGGTAAAACTCTCACAATGAAGGACACGTGGTTGCCTGGGTGCAGGCATTCACTTTATTGTCATCCAATACATAATTGTGTGATGGGAAAGGGGTTGATTGTTTTTAGATAATGAGAATAGAAAATCCATCTCTATGTCTCAAGGAGTGCTGCTGTGCAGGGCTGCACAGATCAAATGCTCACCCTGCCTCCTTAGCCACTCTGCATGGCTTCAGTAATAGCAACGAGCATTTGCCTGTCATACAACAAGTGTTGAAGCTCCTTTTGCTGTTTGCTTACTTGTATCTTAAACATCCGTGTCTTAATACTTGGCTTTGAAATGCATTCTAGGGCAAGCAGGTTATTTTTTCCTAGCTATTGCCTCCTGATGGTGGGTTGTGTGTTCTGTGTAACCAGCACCGTGTTTAGCAAAACAGTTTAACACCACCTCACCTGGGAGAGATCTCGCAAACTTCAGTTCAAGAAGTAAAAGGTTAAAACCAAATGTATGTACAGAGGAATGGATGGTGGAAAGGGGTAAAGCCTCTCAGCAGTAGGTTAATTGGAGAGTGGAATACCAGTGTAGATGGGAGCACATAGTTTCCTTGGACAATGTGCTAAAGAACTGGGAGCTGGGAAGGACCAGCTGGGATTGTTAGTGAATTAGCTGAAGTCAGAAACTGCTGAATGGAGCAAAGAAGTAAAGGGGAAATGAAGGTTAGGGTATAATTCAGTCTAAATTAGGTGGGCCATTCACAATGCATAAAAGGGCTCCGAGCTTCCTTTCTTGGGGAAAATGGGTAGGAAAGCTCACTTTTATTTGGATGCGTGTTGAGTGGTTGATTTTAAGAATGTGCATACCTAGAGCCCGCTTTTTGGAAGTGCATTATCCCACATGAGTTTGGAGGAAGCATTGAAAATGCCATGAGCCTGAAAGACAACAGGTTTAGGAAGAAAGGCTCAACAGCCGTTATGGTGCAGGAGCATGTAATGTTAATCTCTTAGGAACTGAAACAAATTCTCTTCATTTGTTCTATCTTTGGTGCTTGTTATTAGTGATGAAAAGTCTGTATCTGATCACCTCGGAATCCTGGTGCTCGAAATCTGCTCTGGCTTTGTCCCTCCTCTGCTAGTTATTTTTGAAGAGGTTTATGAGAGTATTTGCATACTTTCATTAACTTCTCAGTTTTGTGTCTGAATAGCTGTACGATTGAAAGTGATGTGACAGACAGCAAGTGTCCTTGGAGGCTGGATTTGTTCTGCCTTAAATGATGGAGCAATAGGGAAGCCCCTCTCTTGCCTGAATTTAATATACTAACAGTGAATTGCAGACGGCATCTCCACCAAGCACTGAACAGGCTATGGGAGCTGTTAGGTGATGGGGTAAAGCTCTGGAAAATCAGAAGCAAACTTAGGAGCGGAGGCAGTAAATGTTTGTTTACTTGTTCTGAGGGGATGCCAACTCTACAAACCTCTGTGATGCTTCTGGATGTGGATCTGTGGAGGGCAGCCAGAGGAGCCTGGGGGGAATGGGAGCAGCGGTTGACTGGCAGCAGTGGATGAAGCCGTTTCAAAGTGAGGGTTTCTCAGAGCAGCTGCGAGAAGAACCTTCTCCTTGTCAGAGCTGACTTGTGCCTCTGTGCACTGAAAGTGTGTAATCACCAGTGCAGTCGCTTGAGCCACCTCTGGCAGCTTCAGTTATTTCATCTGTTGAATAGTATCTTTGGAGTAGGGTAAATACAAACAACATGCTACAGGTTTATGCAGGGTGCAAGCTTTGTATAGAATCAGTGGGAAATTCAAAGGAAGTTTGTGGTTGCAGGTGGTTTTCAGGTTATAAAAGATACCTTCCAATGATGCTTGGCTGTGATGCGTTTCTGATGTGCTAGGAAGAGTTTTGCTGCATCCCTGCTGCTGTTGGGGCATTAGGTTTCTAGGTGGACCTTCCAACTCCTTTGTCCTCAGTTTGCTCAGTACCCGCAGAAGCGCATCATCCATTTGCTCACAAGAATTCAGTGTTCTTCAACTTTGCAAGTGTTTCAAAGCTCTCTTGAGATCTGCATTAATGAGGTCTGGATGTTGTCTGTGAGTGCAAAGTGATGGTAACTTAAGTAATGTGGTCATTGTGGCTGTGCAGAGCACACCAGAGTGATGGAGCATTTAGCTCCCTGGACAGATAATACTGAGTTTCTGTTTCAGAAGCCTGGGTGATACTGACGCTGTGTATGACATACCAACCTGCAGAGACATTGTGTTGGATCATTAGTAAGATCAAACCTGACCATTGGTATTCTGGTTTTATCAGACAGGAGGTGCTGCTTAAGGCTGATTTTTATCAGTGTGCAACTGCAGAAGTGCTGTGGCTGAAGGTGGAACATTATTCCCCCTGTGCCACAGCCCAGACTTGTTTCTGTGCTCACTCTAAAGGCTTATGTCAAGCCCAGTCAATTTAAATGAGATTCAGAACTGGAAGAGCAATAAGTGTTCAATCAAAGTATTTGATAAATCACTTAAACAATCTTGCAGATTGCAAATTCTGTAAATGCAAGTTCTGCACTTATTCAAAACGAGTGAATGTGACAAGACGGAGAGACAGCAAAGTCAAAACAGCAGGAAGAAAAACTCTGCTGCTTTGATGAGATTAAAATGCCAGCGATTGAAGTGGTGAGCAGGTAGGACTGTGCTGCTCGTGTTGCTTTCTAACCAATTGTTGAGCATTTACGAGGAGAATATACAGATGGGATAAAGAAGAGGAGGCTGATTTGATGATTGCAGCATAATTTTACCTTTACTTTGGGGTATGTGTGTTTTCCTTAATATCTTGAATGGCATAATTTAGGTGGTCAGGAAAGTTTTCTCTCTTATTAAATGGAATGACAAGTGACTGTAAAAGCAGAAGGGAAATCTCAACAACCCCCAGATTGCTTTGAATGCTAAACAATTTTTCTTTGGTTACTCAGACCATGGCATGAGCTTCCTTAGGGGGAATTCATTCTGAGGAGTGTCTCCACATGAAAGGTACAAACAAAGTGTTAAAACAGACTCTTTGGCTTGACTTTAAACTGCTCTGTTCCCCTCTGCAGCCACGAATGTGTCCAGTTACGTACTTAATAATTTCTTTGGTGCAATTTTGATTATCCCAAAGCAATATGGAAGAAATTAAAGCAAATATTGTTTTAGTGGCTTCCAGAATGGAATATTGCGTTTTCCTCTTTGACCTTTTCCCATCTTATTAATGGAAGAAGTTTGGCAGATTATGATGGGAGAGGAATACACTTGCCCTCAGTACCAACACAAAGGCAAGGAGCAAGATTTGCAGTGAGCTGTCATGGTTTCCAGAAGGAAGATGACAAATCACATAATTTTAGGCTGTAACTAGCATTGATGTTCAGCATTTAATCTGAAAGAGTTGTTGGGGTTTTGTGTCTGTTCAATCTCATCATCTTTGTCCTTAATTATAATGTGAGGGGGGCTTTTCTTAGGATCCTGGTGCCCAGTTTTGCTTGCATCCACCATGAGTGCATTTCTAGTCCTCAGGAATCAGGAGTTTGATCACTTTTTGCTAAGGTTACAGTAGGAGCTGGTGACCTGAAATCTGTGCCCCTTGTCCCAGGCTTTTATTGCCAGGGACATCAGCAAGGGACTGATTTCTTTGTCTCCTTTCCCCACCTGTTTTACTGCAGATGTGAAAGTGCTTAAGGTCTGGATGCTGAAAACACTTACATCTATTTCCAGACAGTGCAAGGCCTGATTTGGGAAAGCTTTGAAGGACTCTGAGATGGTTCAATGAAAACTATGGTACTAATAGCAATGTATTAGAAATTACATGGGATAACGTTTTGTCCAGCTTGAAGTTGGGCAGGTTTTCATCATGCTGGACTTGCATACGTCCATATAGACACATGCACGTATTTAAACCTCCCAATCAAAAATGCTGATTGTCCTTTGCATCACTTTGGTGATAGGCTTGCTGTGAGCTCCTGCGTCTGAGAATGGTTCAGGCAATTCTCTCTTAGTTAAACCAGTGTTCCAAAACTACCCAAATACAAATGATGTTAATAAATTAGGAAAGATTTGCATTCTGGGTCAGGGGCTACTGCGGTGCCTTACTCTATTAAAGAAATCATCATTTTGAAACCACACTAGAATGTACTTCACACATGTGGATGCAATCATTAAAAATATTCCCCCTAAACTTCAAACCAATCTTTTCCTCTGAAAAAAAGAGGTAATTTTTAGGAGTTGCTAGCAGTCATTATGCCTTCTCCCATAAAATCTGTATGGTTAGCACATTGAACACGTATTAGTTAATGGAAATCAGCAGCTGCAAGGATCCATGTAGCCCTCCATGGTATGTACAAGGTAGAATCACTTTAAGCTCTTGCTTTGCTCGCAGGATGCCAGTGCCTTTCTTCTCTGGTGTGTCCGTGCTCTGTCTGGCACAGAGGAGAGGTTAAGCTCCGTGTGTGCGTGCAAGCGTGTGTGTGCGTGCGTCTGTTGTTTCTTTCTTCTTGAAATGCTTCACCACAGTAGGCAAAATGGATGAAACACAGAAAAAGAGAGACAATAAATAGTTTCCTAACCTGGCCTGGATAATGGAGAAAGTTCGTTAGATTTATTAATCCTCATTTTCCTTTGGACTGTCAGGCTTAGAGTGACAGTAAAAAAGCTTGTGACGACTTTGGCTAATTTGCACTCCATTCACTTTCTCATGAAAACCCATCAGGATGACTGAAGAACTGCTCTGCAATTGACCTTATTCAATGGCAGAGTGATATACTGGGAAACAGGCCAGTTTTTACAATGCCGAAAAGAGCAAATTGGACGGAATCTTTGTTCCTCTCTTTTTTTCTCTTTCCTTTTTATGCC
Organism: Psilopsiagon aurifrons; assembly: GCA_025447955.1. Lineage (NCBI taxonomy): Eukaryota > Metazoa > Chordata > Aves > Psittaciformes > Psittacidae > Psilopsiagon > Psilopsiagon aurifrons. The sequence continues at coordinate 4,240 of JAOEHY010036832.1, read as the reverse complement.
AGTCTTGCTCTAGTTAAGCTCTCTCATTTGTTCCAGCCATAGCTCTAGGGCTCAGGTCACCCTCTGTGGCTGCCATTGCAGGTGATCACTAGGCTGCTTGTCTTGGATGCAGAGAGGAGGGAGAAAGGGAAAGGCTGGAGGACTCTGCCACAGTGAAAAACATGGAAGAGGTTGTGCTCAGGCAGATGTGCAGAGCGAGGAGGCTGCTTTTGCCTTTGCGCACACAAATCACTGGTGCTCCAACAGGTTGTGTGCGCCCAACAGCCGGGAGGGAACTGCTGTCATGGGTGGTGTTTTCCTGTTGTTCTTGGGGTGAGGACAGGGCCACCTTCCACTGGAGCAGCTTGCTCCAAGCCCTGTCCAACCTGGCCTTGAACACTGCCAGGGATGGGGCGCGCTTTTATGGCAAAATGATGTATGCAGGGTCAATTCCTTTTGAAATGATGGGCTTTGGGAAGCTATTCTCTCTCCAAAGCAGTACTACCTTCTCCTAATGTCCAGAAAGCCTTGATCTGAGCATTCTCTTTGAGCACAGTGTGTAAGCCTCCTGCAGAAAGGCTGTAAGCATTGTTGTGTTCAGGGTTTGAAAGCAAAACAGCAGGCTGAAGGCCAAGGTGTGTGTGGAAGAAGAGAGGAAGCAACAAAGCTTTCTCTGCTGATGATTTGGGGGCAAATACTCACACAAAGAACAGGTTCTATAGAGAGAACAGGCCTTCACGTGCAGGATAAGCCTAGAGAGAGGTGTGATCTCTGATGTGCCCCACTGTCACTGTTGGGTGTTTCTCATGATACAAGAAGTCTCTCTGGCTATTTCAGACCTCTGGTGGTTGATGGCCTTGAGTGATGCGACTTCCGCATCCCGCTGTTTCCACGCGCTGCGCAGAGTCACTGGCACCATTCTCGTCTTCCCTCTGTCATCTCTTTGCCCTCCTCCTTCTGGTGCCCTCAGGTCCTCTTATTTCCCCTTCTCTCTCTATCAAATTCTGCCCATGTCCGCACCCTCATTAATCAATGTCAAGTCACAGAGTGTACAACAAGGGCTGTATTCTTCAACTGCCCCCTCAGCCCTCATACATCCCATTGTTCCAAAAAACTGATTCAGATGGCAAGAAAACAGCCGATGCAGCACATAAAAGAGATGAGACAGAAATGAAAAGAATCAAGGAGGGGGGGAAAAAAAAAAGAGGAGGCATTTTTTTCCCCTGAAACACTCGAATAAATACTCGGCAATGATAATTTAAATTATTCATACATTTATGAAAACATCCATTGAAAAGTGAAGTGTATGATGCTCTTTGTCTACTTTACTTGTCTCTTGTTTGTGATTAACCTTTACTGTAACTTGGGCTGGCAGTGCCACGCTCACAAAGACCAGACTTTTCCTTCCATGGGAAAAAATGTTTCATCGTATCCAAATGAAAAATTAAGTGGAGGTATTTAGTGCTGATGTGGCAATTTGTTGCCGAGCATTAAAGATGCAGCATTATCCGTGCCTGTAGTCCAAGCGCTGCCTGGTAAAGACAAATAATAAATAGACAAAGCCAGCTTTTACCAGCGGGTTCCCTTCCAGCCTTGTTTGACATCTATTCTACTTCTGGTACCATGACGTGCTTCAGGAGCCAGAGAGCAAAACACCACGCAGTGCACAGGACTTGCCGCTCTCGGATGTATGCCTGAGACTGTGTAGGTGAACTTGCACAAACCCAGGCTCAAAAATAGAAGTGAAAAGGGCAGCTTGGTTATTTTGATTACAGCTCATAGATGGGCCTATCTGTAGAGCAGCATAAATAATTCCGTCAGAAAAGGTGGGACATTTGGGACCCAACGCTCTGTGAAGGTCCTGGTGATGTTTCTTTTGCCTTTTAGATAACTTGTTTGCTAAGACTCACTGCACTTCATGAAACCTCAGTTTGCAGCAAGACGAGAAGCAGGATATTAACTGCCAATAGTGATAAATAATCAAGCATCAGAATGATAAGTTGAGAGGGTTTGGAAAGCTCAGCTCTGTGGGGACTGTGGTTCCGTTGGGGTATCTCTACAGTTCTTCCTTATTTCAGAGACCAAGAGCAATAGTCAAAGCAAAGCTTCTCTTGTAGCGTTTGTGTCTTGCTTGTAATTCATCAGATTTCTCCCTGACTTCCAACCCAGCGAGGTCTGGATAATGTCATATAATTTATAGACAGTCATCTCAACGTCTTTTATTCTCAAGTGAATGTATTTAGTCCTGCAACTCTGCATTTCTGCCTCTCCAGAACTGGTTGATTACGTGGGAGGGGGAGCCATTGTCTAGCAGTCAAAGCCAAGGGATTTTAAGCAAAGATCTAGTTACTCATGTGTTGACTCTGCAGTTGACTCCGTGTGTGACCTTGGACATGTCACTTACTCTCTGAATGCTTCACTTCCTCCTGTAAATGGATCCAGCAGTGCTATGCAGATGCAGGGAAGGGTGTCTGGGTCTTGGTAAAGCATTTTGAGATCTCCTTCCTCGCAGGTGCTGCTGGGTCTTGGCAATTGAAACTGATGAGCTCCACAGTGGTGGGGTTGTGTTGAGCACTGTCCCGGTGGCTCTCATCTTGGGAACTTTGTGTTTTCTTTCACTTCCCACTCCTGCATTTTGTATTCCAGGATTTTCAGTTTCCCCACTGAGCTCTTCCCTTACAAAGCGGCTCTGAAGGTTTTCCTTTGCATCCATCTTCTCCTTGGTTTACTGGGTTTGTCTTTAAATGCTGGCTCCGGATTTGCCTTTTGCCGAGGTGAAGCCTGTGCCCTTGTTTCAACAGAAGATGTTTTTGGTAAATCCACTAATGGATAAATCTACTAACGGAAGCTGTCAGCCATAGGATGCAGTATTTATATAGGAAGCGTGGTGGAAACCTGTATGTTAAAAGAGGAAAGGAGCTGGAGCAAAAGTGCTAAATCAAACTGCTGGCGATGTTCTGTCTTGGTGCGTATTTCTTGCTAGGCTGTGATTCCTTTTTCTTGGAAATGCTTCAGAACTTCCTGGCTCGGTGATCCGGGACACTTTTCAATGCACTGGATATATGGAGCAATGGGCAGACTTCAGAAGGTTCTGAGATTTTCTGGGGGCTATGGAGAGACATCCAAAGTATCAGTTCCTTTCCTCAGCTGATTTACATAAATCTTCCTTCACAGCTTCGAAGGCTTTCTGCAGTTTCTGAGCAAGAAATGGGGCTCAGATCCCTCCCATTCACGGTCCACGTTTTTTGGGATCAGTCCTATGGAACCTGCTCATCCCACAGTAGAAGGCTTTGCACTTTGGATCTTCTCACTGATAGAATCCCAGACTGGTTTGGCTTGCCATGGGCAGGGACACCTTCTGCTAGAGCAGGTTGCTCCAAGCTCTGTCCAGCCTGGCCTTGAACACTGCCAGGGATGGGGCATCAGTCTTTTGCTAATGAACGGGCAAGGGTATGGCCATGCAGAAATCACCTGAGTTGTGCCAGTTGGTAGTAGGAGCTATGGAAAGGAAAACCTCCTCTGCATTGACACCCACAAAGCCACCCCTGGGGTTCTCAGTTGTGTTTTTGGATGATGATTTAACTGGGTCTGACTCTTCCAAGCACCAAGTCGCCCTGTTATTGACTGTCAGTGCTGTAGTTCATGGGTAACCACTGCCTCTCATTTTCTGCCCGGCCTGAGGAATTAAAACTACTTTTTCTTCACATTCATGTGGTTCAGAACTGATCCCGGTGCGATCCCTCCCTCCGCAGCCATCCCTGGGTCCCCCTGCACCCCATGGCTTTGCCTGTAGAAGGTACGGAGATTCCCGTTGTGCCGCGTTCCCTCCTCCCGCCCGGCCACCAGTGCTGGCCTCTGGGAAGGTAGCCAAATGCCACTGAGGACACTGGAGCAATAAATCATCCTCCTTCCAACATCTGCAGGCCCCAAAGGCTAGCCCCTTGCGATGATGATCTCGCCTCCCACCCCCTGCTTTTTATCCTGTCCCTCTCTGACAAAACACCTATTGTCACAGCCTGAGTGAAGAAGAGTCCTTTTTCCTTCACAAAGGCCCTCTGAAGCCAAGTTGTGAGCTGCCAGAGAAGATGCCTATGTCTCGGCAGGGAGTCTATATCTCACTCTTTTTCTCTGTAGTTCATACTTTTTCTCTCTCACGGGGGTCACCCAAAGCCTTTCACTCTGGCTTCATATTCACATAAAGACATCAAGAAAAAGAAAAACCACACCAGAAAGAATTATTAGGCATGGCTGTCAAATGCTT
>JAOEHY010036831.1:0-20033 GCA_025447955.1 Psilopsiagon aurifrons | reverse complement strand
CCATGGCAGGGGGGTTGGAACTAGATGATCTTAAGGTCCTTTCCAACCCTAACTATTCTATGATTCTGTGATTCTATAAGGCATGTAACAAATATAAATCTGTAAAAGAAACAGTACTGCACTGGCTGTTTGCAGAAAAAAAGCTTACCCTATGCTTAAAGCTGTTTCCTGTTCCTTACTTTTGCATCCATATTTAAACAGCAATATCACTGATACAAATTAAGAATGTTAACAGAAGACTCAAGTTGCCTATTCTTATTTACTGATCCTCTAATTAGATAAATAAAACATACGCTAGACATTATTTGCTTTTATTCAACCAATCTCTATGACAGGCAGAGGCATTGATGAAAATATCATTACCTAGAAAACATACTTTTGATACACACTATGATTATGCATTCTCCTGAGCTCTCTCCTCCCTTTGCTTCCTTCTCCTGCACTCTAACAGAGTCTTTACACCAGCTCACATGTATCCCTGCAGGAAGGTGTTTGATAAGGCAAATGTTATCACTAGGCATTTAAGTAAAAGATCCTATTTTTCTCACATACAGCCAAAATTGAAAGACAGTTAAACCAGAAGAACTGTACTCCTAGTTTCTTGGAGGTAAAAGTAGTGAATGCCACAAATGGACAATGTATCAATAATTTTTACTTCATTTGTTTACATTATGTTCAGAAAGTAAAACTCACTGGGATTCTATCAGAAAAACTGTGCTAAGTAGAAATAAGAAGAAAAAACACCAAGCTGAGTTTGGCCACTTCTCAGGTACCTGCACTGCTGATTTTGGACCAACACCTTCAGCTGTCTATTTACAATATTCTTCATAACTTCATATTTTGGTGCTGAAAAAAAAAAAAAAAAGAAAATACCATAGTGCACTGAACTGCAAAGGTATAAAAGACATGCAACTGATCTGCCAATTTTAAATAGTTCTGATGCTTACGAAAATCTAATGTATTTTTGCAAGTACAAGCAAAATAGCAAAAGAAATTCTGCTTCATTTTCTAGTCAGCAGTGTTCTTATGTGTGCAGCCTGTGGTTCCAGTGAAGTAGCAAAGTTTACATGCTTTCTGAAACAATGAGTGCTGATTTTTGTATGTCTCCTAAATTTGGTATCTGCAGCTGCAGCTGATATGTCTTAAATACCTGCGTAAATACGCAGAAGGGATAATTGTAGAAATACCATCTTCTTTACAGCTGGAATCCCCATATTCTAAGCCTTTTTTTTTTTTTTCTTTTAGCCCACATTGTCTGATTTTTAGAGAAAACTAAGTTGTAATCAATTCTGAGTAAGTGCACTGATCACCTTCTTACTTCATGCTTCCTTGTAATGACATTTTACATGCCTCCAAACAAATACCTGCCATCACCATGTTTATCTATCTGACAGTACACTATTTATCACAGGAAACTATCTGAATTTGTTTCTCTAGCCAGCTCCTCTGCAAGCAGCGGCAGCGCATGCTCCTCAAACAGGATGCTCTCACACAGTGCTGGCTGCTAGCAACAGTGAAGTTGCTGCCCTAGGCAAAAAGCACAATTAGCTGAGTTTTACAGTACTGGCCTGTGACAAAATGACATGTCAGGCGTCAAAACAATTAATAAGCTTGTTTTCATTTGCAGATGGAACATCTCTGTGGTAAGAACATACTAGAATTATAGAGGTAAATTACAGAATCTGCTGCTGTAGTGCATCAAAAGGACCAACCAAATCTTCCGAAGCACACGCTATAATGCCTTGGCCAGAGCTACCTTCATCCAAAATTATCCAACATACATCAAGGGGGAAAAAAGCCCTGTAATTCTATTAATCTGTTTAGCAGCAACTACTTAACCACCTTATAAAACTATAGGTTTTGTATTCATGAGCTAAATTCCACTGCAAAACCACAGACCAAATTTCTTAACACAAAGCTGTATAAAAGTGCCAGCTTTAAATAAAATTACATTCAAGGAACAGGAAGCATATATATGGTTCAAGAAAGAAGAAAGCAACTTCCTTTGGAAAGGCAATCATACAGACTGCAAGCAGATAAGCTTCCATGTGAAAACTGTAACACGAAATTTTACATCTGTGCTCTGTAGGAGGGTCAAACCCCACATGGGATGTCAACACAGTACTGTATACCCCAGGTGACCAACAACAGCTCTTGCTTGGCAAGCTCTGCATGCCAAGTTGCAATTCATCTGCAGCAATGTTGAGATCTCAGTAAAGAAGATACTTCAAGGCCTTCACTGCTGCAAGTTACAGATGAGACAAGTTATACTAACCCTGAAAACAAAATACTCTTTCCATTTGAAAGCAGAGTAATTCTGAGAGGCTTGCGGCTCCCTGGCAAGTGCAAGCAACTGCCATCATGGTATGTTAGGCTATTAACAGCAAATCTTTGAAAACAGGTAGCAACCAGAATGTAACTTGTATGACACTCAATAAAGACTGCCATTCTCCTGTTGTTTTTTGGGACACAAAAGAAGGTTGAGAGGCACTTCTGTGCCTTCTATCTTCATCCCATTACAGAGATCCAACATTCCCATTTCCATTAGGGAGGAACTTTTCTCCCTCAGTAACATGGATGACAACAAGGAGTCTACATTCAAAATGCTGAAAACCAAAAATTACTTTCTTCCTTTTCTGTTGTGATTTGAAAACCTCTGGCAAAACAGAGATAGCTTAAAACTTTTAAGAGTGGTCCAGCTGAAAAACTGAATGCTTTCTGCTGACAACTACACAAGAATCAGCAGCAATGGCACAAGCAGCGAAGACAACTCACAAACTCTTTTTAAATGATACATGCCTGGCTAGTCAGACTAGCATCAGAAAGTGGGGAATGATGCTGTTAATGAAGAGATGCAGAGATGCATCTCTTGCAGCTTCCTGGCTTCCACCAGTTCTCATTGGTTGTTGTGGTAGAAGACAGAGCTAGGACTGGATGCTATTTCAAGTTGTAGTTAACACTGAAATACGCTGGAGTTGCTTCAATTGCTAAATATCACTGTCTTTGTGAACTATTAAGAAGGTAACTGTAAGCTGAACTAATCATAACAATGTTGCCTGTTGAACAATTTAGTTTAGCCTCTTCCAATGGTCTGAGCTGATTAGCTAAGAAAGCATAGCCTACATCTGAAAGGAATACTTTTACTTTCCATTTACTATTTCTCATTTGACTGCAACATAAAGTGCAGAGCCACACAATCCCCATCACCTATGAATGTTGAAACAGTGCTAAAGAACAGGCAATTACATTCTGGACATTTTTATTATACAAATGTGCAACAGCAAAAAGGACAAACAAAACTAAGTTTATTTAAACCTTCTTCACATTAACCTTCTGCACTGATATGCAAAGTTCTACTTGTTTCTGCTTGCTCTAATTCGGAGCTAGATTGAGCAACTGACTACTGAAAACCACATGAGTAACTGTATTTCTCTCCAGTATGAGTATCATACTGTAGGGACGTAACATTTAACTTTCTACCAGAAACTACTGAGGAAAAAAACCTGTACTTTTAACTAACCACATTAGATCAACCTTAACATTTTGTGCAAAAATGAAGTTTACTTACGCAAACAACTGCATTTGCATGCTTTCAGTATCTCAGTATCTTCCAAAATAGAAGACAAAAGATAAAAAATTGGACAGGGTAAAGAAAATCACAGATTACAGGATGGGGAATGACACAGTTACAATTATTGGCTGATCACACTCTGTATTCAACAGCAGTAGACCATTAAAGCCCTTAATACTTTTACGCCTGCATTGTTCACTAGCCTGATAAAGCAGTTTAGTGCTGTTCTAGCTGATGAGGGATCAGAATTTAAGCAGTTCATAGAAAGCTTACTCTTTGTCAATGGTAGAAAGAAGGAAAGCCAACTGCGGTATTTGCTGACCATATCTGGGCAGCATCCTCAGAAACTGTTGCAATGCAAGGTTTTATTAAATTGGTGCTGAAGCTAAGTGCACTGTAATGGCAGCTGGTGATTTGAGCTCAGTTGCTATGGAGTAGATAGGCTGGTAATCTAAGCATAGAAGTCTCACAAAAGGTATACAGCACTATATTTCAGAGGTACTCACACTTGTAGAAAGGCTTTTTCAAAGGGAGTTTCTCTTTAGAAGCCTAACAGTACATGCTAGAAAGAAAAAAATAATTTCTAGACCTTCATATGAGTTAAGGAGTACACAGAATTTCAATTAAGAAAATGAGCTCCTAGTTTCATCTGAGGCAGGAGTGGCATAGATTTTGCCCTAGAATAAGAGCCTTGGGAAATGCACTTCTTAGACTTGAATCACCAAAACTGGTAATTCTCATAAACAGCAGAAGCAGTAAATCCTAAATTTCTGGGATGAAACAGGGAAGAACAACCTGTCCAAAAAAAAAGACCCACAAAACAGTTCCTCCAGTCATTCAGAAAATGTTGACAAGGATTTTTGTTTCAAAGCTTGAAAGTCTATTTAATAAAGAATACAGTCTTAATTTCAGAAATTATACACATTTATCCACCTAACTGATCACTATATGCATACAAATCAGCATTTCAGAGTAAGACTGTTCCATGTTTATGACTAATTACTGAAAGTGCATTTAATAAGTCTTTTTCAGGTATATAGTTGAAACTATGTGCCTACGCAGTTGGATTATAGAGTACTTGAGATAAAGCAATAATAGCTTGAATTGGCAAAGTAATCTCCCAAACTTAGTATTAAAATACTGTCATTCTAGTAAAGGTGGTTTTGAAGTAATGCTTAAACATCATTCATGTTTAAACATCATTCATGTTTAAACATCATTCATGTTTAAACATCATTCATGTTTAAATAACAATTCTTAATAATGCTTTATAATTTAATAATTTGCTTAACTTCCATCTGAAAAATTTCACGGTTTGCATTTCCCCCTCCCCCACCCTTCACTCCACAAACACCGTAAAAAACATCAAGAACTATGTGAAGAATATGGTACTTGAAGCACAAAGGGGGAAAAGTAAAGAGCATGCTTTCTGAGTATATGCTATGGTTCAATAGAGTTACACAATAGGAAAAGATTTTGCTGAAGTGTTGAGCAGACATGAACACTTCCAGGAAAACACTTAGGAAAACCCAAGAGATTTAGGAGGATTCACCTGAAAGCATATCCAGTCATTCCTACTTTATTGTCACCTATCTACAAAAGAAAAGGTGAAAAGTGCTCCATCTTTAGGCGTCAAGAACAACTGTCCATAGAACAAAGAAGCCAAAAAAACCCCAACCAAACCCTGCCACTGGTGCAAGTGCTTCTCTCTTAGCAAAGAGATTAAGTTACTTTTGAGAACTGGATTGAAGGGCAGTTTTTCCTGTGCGACCTTTTCTTTCAGCCCAATCACTGAAAAGGAAAACTAACATGCTAAGCAGGAAATTCACAATTTCAAATGATCCCATTTAATCTTGCCAGTTCAGCAGCAATCCACTCCCAATTCAGTAGCTTATGGCTCACACACTGTAAAGTAGGAACAATTCCAGCAATCTATCTGGAGTTCCTGGCAACTGGCTGCCACTACATTCCAACCCCCCAAAAGTTAATGCTATGATGATGCCCCTACAATTTTAAACAACTTGTTATTTTAGTATGAAAATGATTGATAAACGTTTAATATGGGTAAGAGACACCCTACAGAACTCAACTAAACTTTTATACTAATAATCTCTAGGATTCAGAAATACAGATGCAAATATTGTAATGCTTTAGTTTTACCTACATCATGTTTCAGCATTTCCTAAGATACTTTCATCCATTAGAGCATGGAAACTTTGTAACATTTCAGAAGTGAGATACATACTTAGGACACACTCCTCCCCCCTCCCCCCCAACAAACTCCCCTCAAAACAAACCCATGGAAAACAATCTTTTGCCAACACCCCCCCCCCTCCAAAATAATAAATCCCAAAACTACAACACACTTCAAAATCCGCTAAAAAGAAAAAAGACCAAAATATGTCCCTGTTTTCTTACAGTTAGCCTTAGGATTTCCCTGCATTCAAAAAAGAATTCCTGTACTAGAGATACAACTTATACCAGTAAGAGTCAGTCCTCCTCTTGATTTTAATCCAGAAGTGTATCCAGTAACATGTCCGCAAACAGAGTAACTCAACCTGGTTAAAGAACTATCTCCTCTACCCCAATGAAAGCCAGTGGTGGCTGTGGTGTTAGTGTCATTATTTATACTAATTAGGGATGTGTTTTCACATTAAAACAAAAACTTGAGCTTTCAGAAAAGCATAAAACTGTACTAATTTAAATGTCTTCATAGATTACACTTGTTCTGCACATATAATTTCGTAACAATAAAAGTGAACTGAAATGTTTCTTTCCTAAAATACGATCAAAGGGACACAGCTCTCTTGAGAATTTTGTCTCTATGAGAGAACATTCAGATTTCAGAGGACATCCTCTAGTTGGGTAAAAGAATGTTGCTTTAAACTGATTTGTGGTACTAGGAAAAAGAAATAAATGTAGAGTTCTATTTAAAGTGGCTTGTAGGGTTCACTGACTAACTGGTGCAACTTTTTATATAATCATATCTATGTCACTACCGTCAAAAACTTAACAAAGTCATTCAATAAATTTATCTAATTCAGAGCTACTGTAGTAATTTTAAAAGTTTACAGTAAGATAAAATCTTGCACAATCTGACTGGTAATAGTAAAGGCTCTTCTGAATTGTGTTTCCACTGTAGTTAAGCGTTTCTGAAGTAACTAAGTTAAGGCGTGGCAACTCTATTTTACAAATAGAGATTCCTGTACAAAAGGAAGTTAGGCCACAGCAAACAGCATAACAGTTTCTGTTCAATCTTCATAAAGTAAATAATTGCACTGGAAAATATTCTGTTCTGGGCTTCCTGCCATACAGGAAGGGTGTTGAACATGTCAGTGTCCCTAATTATTAGCAACAGAAAAAAATACCAGAAAGCAATAGTTCAGCTCTGAATTCTTTCACATTATCACTTTCGAGAGTGAAGTACAATTTACACCATCTTCATGCTTGTATTCACTCTAATGGGCCTATACATTAAAGTTAGGCTACAGTCCTGAAGCTTGTGTTTCACTATCAAACACAACTTTCATTGTATTTTTTCCTTTCATCAGACTTAAGTCACTTAATGGTACACATATTTCATAATCTTTTTATGAATGGAAAGGGGAAAAGATTTTCGCCTCCTTTTTAAAATTAGGAAATATTCCATTATCTATCTTTTTTTCTCCACGATAAAAAAGTAAAAACATTTCTTAGGTAGGAAAAGGAATTCTAACAAGCACCTTTCTACTGTATACTTCGATATCTACCTACTATAAACAATACACTTGCGATTGTATGTTCAGTTTAAGCAATCACTACCACATCAAAGCTGCACAAAAGCAATTCAGGCAGTAATCACAGCAGTAGGGTTACTGGCGGGTGATCCCCAGCAATTACAGCACCATCATTTATTGCAGTACTTCTCACCAACTGAGCTAACATTACAAACATGTGCTTTGTAAACTGCAAAATAGAATGAACCAACTTAAAGTACATTTGTGGTGATTTTAAGTAAATGAGTCCTAATTGACATTTGTGATAAGCTACAATGACATAAGGCAAACTACTGTCTGAGAGAACAAGAAATGACTTAAGAACATTGTAACACAACTGAGTATTCATATCTCGATAGCCTCTAGCGTTATTAATATCCTTTGCCTGGGAAGGATTCAATATTAGTTTTAATATCACTAAGAAATGATTAAGGTTGATACTGTCATCTTGAAATACCTTTGAAATTATTCATTTAGGCACAAAAATAATGTCCCAAATTTCATCATCTTGCAGAAAATTTTTATTTAAGAATGAAGATTCTATGGCTATGAAATCTGTTCATACCAAGATGATATAATGTAGTTCTCACTTTCAAAAAAAACCATAGTAATATAAAGCAACACGATTATTAATACATCAAGTGTTTGCATTCATAGTTAATATCTTGAATTAATTATCTTAAAAGAAGTTCTGAAACCAAGACAGCAGATTTATTCTGAAATTCAGATGTTACATTCACATGTTAAGTCAAGATGATCAGTATTTCCGGTTCTGACAAGGAAAGCCAAACTGTCACTTCTGTCTCTGTGTTCTTTAAAAACAAACAAACCAAACACAAAACCAAACCCACAATCAAAAAGAAACAAGTTAGAATGTTTCTTTGTAAAACTGCAATTTTTTTTGTCTCAAACTATCTTTACAAATTAAGGCTGAAATTGATTTCAAACACAATTTTCTTTATAGAGACTGAGACATGTCTGTGAATGTGTTGCAGATTTAAAATACCTTGGTATTCATAACTGAAGCCAAACTCAGAGTTTAAACCCCATTCTTTAACAAAATACAATTAATCATACCAAATCCTTATGCACAAATATCTGTAATACTGTTCACAACTTTGCAGAAGGCACAGAACAGACTGGTTCTGAATGTTGCATCAGTTCGACACTAGCTTTTCTTTTTTCAACAATAAACCTGCATTTCAAGTCTGATTTACAACAACAGTGCATACATTCCAACAGAATACCATAATGATGCTCTGTTCAGCGCAATTAAAATGAACCTTTTATATTCAGATTCTAACATTCTGCTATACAAAACATACTATACTAATGCTAATATAGAAGCAATTATGTTTAGAAACAATTACTTTTTTTCCCAGCAATGCAATAAGAGACAATGGTTAACTCACAATCTATACTGAATTTCTGAAAACAAGGAATGTACCTGTTCCTTTACAGAAGCCAAAATGGTAGTGGCAGTGGTCTCTGGTTCCACACCTGGGCCTGTGGAAGCTTCCTGTGTTGTCTGTGGCAGCCCCTCCTCCACCATTGGGATCTGCTCAGGGGCTGGCATTTTGCCTATAATAAAAATATTTTAAAATAGCTTACATTTTCAGCCAATGATGTTTAAAATTCAAGTTTAAGGATTATCAATTCTCTTTTTTTTTCCTAAAACCATGTCAACCCAAACAAAATTAGCAGAAAACTTCATATTATTAATATCATGTATGTTGCTCCAACTTCATAACTTGAAATCAGAATTGCATGCAGAACACAACATCCAGGCAGAAGCAAGCAGGCTGCACAATGTTTAAAGATTATTCTTAAAACATAATTTTGTGGTTGTTACTAGAAGTTGCAAAATCCAAGGTGCGTGAAAAATACCAGGGTTAAAAATTATAAACACCCAGGATCAATAAAAGATTACCACATGTGCAGTTTTTAGCAAGGAAGCTGGACATGTAACAGCAGAATGCTTTGCTATTAGGAGCAAATCATGGAAGAGACTAATTATGGCAATAAAAAGTTAATGGGAAGAATGCTTCTAGTGTTCTTTTTGCAGATGAGGAAATTAAAACACAAAAGTAAAAGTAATTGCCCTGGGCTACGGAAAGCATGGAAAAGACTGACAGGATTAGCGTTCAAGTATCCCGAGCTTCATTGCTGCAGTGGCAGCAAGCTAACAATTCCAGTATATGCAAAAAAAAAAAAAAAAAAAAGGCAATTTATTTAACTACAGAAGTCTCTATTAACTAATATTACAGAGATAGTTACAAGGTGTGTCCCACACTTTGAAACTAGCAAGTAGGAGGTATTCAAGTAGCTTCCATACACGTAACATGGTTAACTGCCTTCAGAAAACAGAAAATCAAGCTCAAGAGGTGTGATGCTACATGTAGTCAACAGTTCATTTTAGATTTTCAGAACAAACTCATTCAGTATTCCTAGAGGAAACAAAGATGAACAGCACCTTCTTTTCACAAGGAGCAGCTTACACTGCAGGCAAGCTCCAAGGCTGGGAACTGACCTGCAAAACCTTGCAGCCTTGACCTGTTTTATCTGCAACCATCCCTTCCTCTACTATCTGCCTTTTAAATGCTGGAACAGCATGAAGCTAGGCACACACTACCTAAAAAGACACAAGACCACTTACAAGATCAGTGGCTATGCTGTAAAGCTGCACATTCTGATTTGGCTGGAAGCGCAGCTGAGCTGACCCCCACGGGATCTCTTGTGGAATTGCCCTACAGGACTGCTCACCCTGTCGGGGCATCTTCAAATGTGTTAGCAGGTGAACTTTATGAACCACTCTACTCTAGTCTGCTACAAGAGCTAGTAATACTAATAATGTGCAGTTTCACGTCAGCTATTGAGGGAATCAAATAGCAAGTTCAGAGAAATTAAAGTGCGATGAGTGATGAGGGGCAGTGGAGTGGTCCTGGGGGTAACGTGCTGCAGGAGACTGGTCACTCATCGGCTTCTACCACAGAGAACGAAAAAAAGCTGCTTCCAAAAGCAAGAGCCTAACTGTGGCTCAGTTGCTTTCTGGAGAAGTCTCATCTTCGCTCAGCGACTGCACAAGTTACACAGAGACTGTCCAGTGATCTGAAGAGTCTGCATAAATAGCCCATTCTCTCATTTATCTTCTGGAACAAGGAAAAGGTAATTACCCAAATACCGTGCTGGCAGGGGTCTTGTGACAGGATTGCAAAGGGAAATCTGAGCACGCTACTTTAGTGACACAAAGAGCAATTCCTTTTCCTCCTTCCCTCACTTCACCTCCCAACAAGATCATAAACATGGCAATTTAAAGACTATGCCTTCTCCCAATTCAGAACAAATTTAAATCCAGAGTTCCTTGCTCTCATACACAATCCCAGCGAAAGCCCTTCCCACCCCATCCCCTCACCCACATCCCGCTCAGGGGGAAACGAGGCCCTAAGGCCCGGCCACAGCTGTCCCTGCCCACAGCCCCGCCTGCACTGCAGCCTGTGCCTGCCTCACCTCACCACCTTGCCAGCCCTGGCTGGCTCTGAGCAAACTCTTCTCTGAGCAAACTCTTCTCTGAGCTTCAGAGATTCAGCGACAAAATGGGGGAGAGAAGGGACGGGAGCTCAGGCAGGCGAGGCACCGCGCTCCAGCCAGTGTAGGGCAGCCACACGAGGCACCAGGGCGGCGGGACTGGCAGCACCACAAGTCTGACAGCTACTGGAGCCCCTACCACATGGCAAGAGGGTTTGTTAGCAACGACAACAGTGCCTACACACACATCCCCCCCCCAAAAAAAAAAGAAGGAGAAAGAAGGGAAAAAAATACCAAACCAAACACTATTTCCTCCACTGTTCCTTCACCACTCAGCTGATCCCAATCTGTGCCAAAGCACCCTTGGGCGCACATGTCAGAAGGAGGCTAAGGTGGGTCTTGTGCAACCGGAACAGAAATTACTCCAGAGAATAGATATCAACTGATCCTACATGCTACTTGGCTGCCATGCTACCACCACATGAATAACCAGACACACTTAGCTATTTTTGGCTAATTTGTTTAGCTAATTTGGCTATTTTTTGACTAAAAAAATGAGGTTTTGTTCATGTTAAGCTTGCTAATGCAAAGGCAGCCACATGGAGATTTCTGTACATCAGCCACAAGCCTGGTGTGCACCTAAGGCTTCAAGGACCCACACTCAGAACCAACCAAACAGCGTCCAAGCAACCAGAATAAAAACCACGCTCTAATAAAGTGAAAGATGTAACCTCAAGATTTTATATATAATACAAAAATGTATTCCTTTAAGGTTTTACTTGTGTAAGAGCTTGTTCATCAAGCTATAATAACCCAAAGAATAACAGAATATATGTTACGATTCCCTGGGTCATACCTGATTTTTAAAATTACTTTCCATGGTTCTTCCATGACTACAACTCATTGTTTCAAGTTTCCTAATGGACAGTTAAATTTCCAAGCATACAATGAAGAAATAAAACTACTGAGTCATGCTTTTCATCTTTTACAAATATTTGCTGACAGAAGACCACGTCTCCAAAACTCTCACAAGTAATGTAAGAGCTTCTTCCAGAAATGGGCTGCTTTCTTGTCCATACATCCTAACACATCTTTATCTGCACAGTAACCAGGGAAGTGTCCACTGTGCTTTGGGATTTCCAGGTGAGAAGCACAAAATACAGAATATTAAACAAAGCCAGTCTTTTAAGTCAGAAAAAGCAGCACTGAAATCCCAAATACACAGTTGCACATCTCTATAGCTTTTAATCAATGAAACATTTAGATTTGTTTGGTCTTACCCTGGTGGACAGCTCAGCCCCAGCCAGCTGCTCACTCACACCCCCCCCAGTGGAATGGGAAGAAAATCAAAGGGTAAAAGTGTGAAGACTCATAGATTGAGATGAAGGATGTTTAACAGAAAAAGCAAAAGCTCCATGTGCAAGCAAGGCAAAATAAGGAATTCATTCAGCGCTTCCCATGGGCAGGCAGTGTTCAGCCATTCCTAGGACAGCAGGGCTCCATCACATCTAACAGCAACTCAAGGAAGACAAACACCATCACCCTGAATGTGTCCCTTGCTCCTTCTTCCCCCAGCTTCCATTGCTGAGGATGATGCCACATGGTCTGGTATATCCCTTTAGTCAATTGCAGCCCACTGTTCCAGTTGCATCCCTTCCCAACTCCTTGTACATCCCCAGCCGCTCACTGGCAGGGCAGGGTGAGGAGCAGAACAGACCATGAATCTGTGCAAGCAGTGCTCAGCAGTAACTAACACACCTCTGGGTTATCAACAATTCTGCGGTGACAAATCCAGAACATAGCTCCACAGGATCTACTACAAAAAGAAACCTCTGTCATAGCCAATACCAATACAAGTCAGCATGGTCACACTTTCAAACTTCCAGCTCTTTCTAAAGGTTTAACTACAATTTACAAAAGATAAGTTATGAGACATTTAAGCACTGAAATCAAAGCAACATTTATTCCGACAAACAAAAGACACTTGTTAATCTTAAGACGTACATGGAAGAAAAGCATAGGCTGGTTGTTTTTTTTACTTATTTGAAAAAAAAAAAAACCCACCACATTAACTTTTTGAAGCTTCTATTCTACGATGTGCCACAATATAAATACAGTGGCGATTCCTTTTAAGCGATCACTTTCAAAATATATTGTCTAAATGAATGTTTAAAAATAGACGAACTAAAAACTTCTACAAAAAACATGATATAATGAGCACAGACAGGAAGATGATATCAATCTTCCTCTTCTATAATTTTTCTGTCACTCTCTTCTCACCCCAGCACTGTGAAATAACTCTTCACCATATCTGTAGTAAATTTCTGTAACAAACCAGTCAAGAAAAGGTGCATCTGAACCACTTGGAAGGCATGGTAATTGGTCTGAACTGAAAATATACCCAATGTTAAGTTTCAAGTAGAAACACTCAGATGAAAACCAATCAAATTATTAACGAAGATGTCAGTGTTAAATGTACATCTATCACTGTGTAAAGAGGTGCAATTAGAGAGCTATACCCTTCCACGTAGGCAGTTGTTTTAACCACTGTTCTTTCAATTAACACATTTCTTGGCAAAGTTACCAATTTTCTAATCTTGATTTCAAGATTAGACAACTGTTGGCTTTGATCCTACAAATACTTACGTATCTACTTCAGCTAATACAAATGAGTGTGCTCATTCAACTCCTGCATGGCCAGGCAGCTGCCATGCAGGCGACATGGTGCAGGAAAGGGAAGAACAGGAATGTGAGATGTTCTCCACAGCCCAGCCCCATAAAGGACCCGGTCCCGACCACCATGCCTCTGTCTAGGCATACCCTTTAAGGAAAAGGGCTCAGAAAGTCAAGTCTGATTTTCACAGTCACCTTAAGGGAACAGAAAATGCCAAAAGCAGTGTTTGTGAGAGCCTTAAGACCAGGTACAAGTAAAATTTGTGAGGAGTTCATAAGAACACCTCTTTCTTCCTTGTAAAAGACTTGAATTTACTGGCTGAAGATGCTTCCTGGACTTAGTTGTGCTACTCCCTCCTTTGAATATGCAGAACTGAATCATTGGAAAACAAGTAACTAGACTTCGTCCTACAAAAAATTAGATTCACAATTATTTTGCCTGCCTTTTGTGTTATGGCAAAGCAGTTAGGTGCCACCCAGAACAGGAGATTTTGTTTCTACATCTTTCCCAGTCTATCCAAACCCTCACACCCTACAACTCAGTATCACAGCTACTAAACTGCAGTCAGGATGAATGCAAGACTGCTTCCTACAAACCTTATGCATTGATGGATCACACAATATACACAAGAATCATTTACACCTTAAAGACTCCTTGCATTCTGGCTCTTCTAAGTCTCAAATTGCTCCTGCACATTAATGATACCAAGATCTACATAGCCAAATGAAAATTCAAAAAACATATTTCAGTTTTCTACTGCTCTGTGCAATGCATTTCAGCACACCTTGGTCACATGCTAAAATTACTAAGTATGAGAAGTGTTTCAAGGTTTCAGTTCTCTTCTATTGCAGAGAACGCACGAAAACTGAAAAATTTACATGTTTTGAGGCATACTTTGGTGGAAGTTGCAGAACTGCAGATTAGTGAATGGTATAAATGGTTCCAGTATAGCTCTACAGTGTAATGTGAGATCCTTTGAAACTTTGGGGAAGATTAGCAGTAGACAAAGATAATTTGCTACTGGTTTCTGTCTGATAAAAAGAACATCTTGTCAGTAATTTAAATACATTTTTCTTAATTGTTAAATGCTTCACCTTGTTGGCAACTGGTCACCAGTGGTATCCCTCAGGTCTCCGTATTAGGGACAGTGTTGTTTAAAATCTTTACTAACAACCTGGTTAAGGGGATTGAGCGTACCATCAGTAAATCTGCAGATGACACCAAGTTGCACAGGAATGTTAATCTGCCGGAGGATAGGAAGCTCTGCAGAGGGATCTGGGCAGGCTGGATCAATGGACTGTGGCCAGTTGCATGAGGTTCAACTAGGCAAAATTCAGGGTCTTGCACTTGCACAGCAACAACTTCATGCAATGCTACAGGCCTGGGGAAGAGTGACTGTAAAGCTGCCCAGTTGAAAAGAAGCTGGGGGTGTTGGTCAGCAGCCAGCTGAACATGACCCAGCTTGTGACTAGGCAGCCAAGGGCATCCTGGGCTATATAAGAAATAGTGTGGCCAGCAGGGCAAGGGCAGTGATCATCCCCCTGTACTTGGCACTGGTGAGGCCACACCTCAAATCCTGTGCTCAGTTCTGGGCTCCTTACTACAAAAGAAATGTTGAGGAGCTGGAGTGCGTCCATGGAAGGGCAATGAAGTTGGTTAAGAGTACGGAGTAAATATTAGGAGGAACAGCTGAGTGCTGGGGCTGTTTACTCTGAAGAACAGAAAGCTCAGGGGGAACCTTATCACTGTCTACAACTACCTGAAAGGAGGTTGTAGTGAGCTGGGGGTAGGTCTCTTCTCCCAAGTAACAAGCGATAGGACAAGAGGTAACACCCTCAAGCTGTGTCAGGGAAGTTTTACACTAGATACGAGGAACAATTTCTTCACAGAAAGGGAGACCAGGCATTGGAACAGGCTGCCCAGGGCAGTGGTTGAGTCACCGTCCCTTGAAGTATTCAAAAAACTGTGTAGATGAGGCCCTCAGTGACATGATTTAGTGGTCCTGGGATAATAGCTGGACTTGATCTTAAAGGTCTTTTCCAACCTTGTCGATTCTATGATTCTATGAAAATAAAGCTGCTCAATTTGAAGCCTCTAGCCTGAAATACCCTACACAATTCTGAAAATAGCAGCTTTTCTGTCTTCTCTACCGTGGCGGCTCACACAAATGGTTTCACGAAACCATGCAGTAAGGGTGGATCTGAGCCACCAAACAGTTAGCTTTCAATCCAAGAAGTATGCAGCAGAGACCATCTCTTTAGGCAGCTGTGGGGATCTGCCCAAGTAAACCATGATTTAACAGCCACTTTAACTGCCTCAGGGTACCTATAGCCTCCACTATACACAATTGGCTTGCTTTCATCTAGCATGCAAAAGCTCCGACTCCTAAAAGTCTCCCAGATGTTCTCATTTTGTACAAATGCAGCAGACTCCTTGGCACCTCTGCACTGGTGACAGGGCAGAATCACCAGTTTTCTTTAGTAGCCTGCCAATCCTGGCTTTCACACCAGTCCTCTGAGCAAGCAGTGAGGTTGTAGGTTGCCAAGATGGGTAATACTTTCTTTTGTGTCTGACCAAATGGCTAAACAGCTGCAAAGCAAATAGGTTCAGCGAGTTCATCTGACACAAAGCTGTGCTTTTTCGGTGGGAGGTAGGGGTGTATTTTCCTGAACCAGTTGATTTTGCAGCCTTATAATCACCGATGCAAGGAAGGATCAGAATACACAGTTAAGGAGGAGAGAAGAAATAAGAGAATTCACTAAACTGAATGCAAAAAACCATGTTTTAATTCTTCATTCCTGTTAGTCTCTACTCTCCACTTTTCACTGCTCCTCCTGTTGTTCTCTTAGAGACAGCCAGGTAGTTTCTTGCCAGCACCAAGTAATCCATCCCCTGTAGCGCAGCCAGAGGAAAAGCCAGACCTTTCAAGGTTCCTGCAAGACAGCAAAAGTGATGCTTTTCCACAGCTTCCTACTCACCTCCCTTTGTATTCCTCTTGCACTCCTTACACAGGTTATTCTCCCAAATCTCTGTACCCACGTTCCCTGTTTCCAAGCCTCCCATTGCTAACCTGAAGCCAGTAACAACAGTCATCAGAGTAATCTGCACTGAAGAGATAATATAATTCTTATTAACGCTGTCAACTAGGATAAGATAGACTGTATTTCATGAAGGAAACATGAAAAAAACAATGAGCAACATCTCATCACCAAAAAAACTCGTATTTCCTAGCTACAAGATTAACTCAAGCAACAGGAGAAAATCACCAAAGATATGAAAGCAATACTCATTAGCACAGAATTAAAAAAAAAAAAAACAAAACAGCTCCAGAAAGCTAAAACCAACTTGCTGGGACACTGACATGTTATTTATTACACAACTAAGTTATTCTTATAAATCTACACTTAAGCACCAAGGCACCTCAGCTCTTGGTCAGAAATTTTTCTTTTTCCATCCTTTACAGTATAAGTGAAAAAAACCCCAAGACTTACGACATTTCTATAGTTTTTAGATGAGGACATGATTAAAATTTATCTGATTTTTTTGAGCTACTTCACAGACATGTCAGTACACTTCCAGTCATGAGTAGTTCCCATTAGCTTCATCCTGCTACAGGGATGGAGCATTGCTCACCGACAAACCAGGCAGTGATTTAAATTCTCAAGTTTAGTGCAATCAAGTGACTGAACTAAGACAAACTCCATATTATGTCTACCAGCCTATAGCTATGTGTAGGATGAAATAACAGCAGATGACAGCTTACCCACTTGCAAAGATGATGCAAGTAATTAAAAATGGATTATGTGAAGATGGCTCAAACGTTTACATGAAAAATAGGTTTTAAAATTTCCAGATGCAGTAAGTCATGTTGCTTCAAATATCACACTACAGGCTAAACATTCCGTTCAGGTATCGCTTTTCTGGACACTAATAGTGCAGAAGTTTTGTTCATGTGGACTTAAGGATGAATATGGGGAAGAAAATATAGTATCAGATGAAAACATGGAAGAAACTGACTTCTGAAAATGATAGGATAAAACCACCTGCACAACTGCAAGTCCCACCCTAATAAAAGAAACCTGTCTGCAACTGATATGTTGTCTAAGAAATGTGGGAGATGTGTTTAACTACCTTATTGCTATTACAGTCTTCCTCAGCCCTTTTTCTTTTCAGGATATATTGTTCCCCCCTTTTTTTTATTAATTTAGATGCAGGTTTGAAAGGCAACTGGCGCTAAGTCCTTTTAAAAATATTAAAAATTATTACCCTAGCTTTTGGATAAATGAAATACATTTTTACTTTTGTTACTGCTCCCAGTAACAGCCTTTTTGTGCTGGGTTTTTTTGGCCTATGGCTACATACTTTAACTCCACTTTAGTAAGCAGGCAAGATTCTAAATCCTCAACTATCCAGTTGTAACATGCTCACAAGATTAGTATTTTTTATAGCTTTCAAACCATTCACCAGAAGATATCAGACAGGTACAGCAAGGCAACCATTTTGAATAAGGCATATTTACAATCACATCCTTCAAGGCTTGAGGCAGTATGCACAGCTCAGCTTCAAAAAAAAAAAAAAAAAGAAGAATTTTTGCCATCTGAAGGATGCCTGGAGGGCACTAACGTTTCACAAATGTATGAAGTACCACAAGCTAATTGGCAATGAACTCTTCAGTAGTTTAAGTCAACATGGCTCTGTGCCTCAAAGGAAAGAAAAAGGACAGACTCCAAATCTGACCCTTACCTTAGACCCACACCAAGTCTGCTCTGCTCTGTTGTGCCAATGTACCTGCATTCACTGCCATCTAGAACCACCTCATCAGAGCATAGTTCACAAAACCAGTTCTGCAGACCAGCAAACAAACAGCACATCTATCTTGAGGGATAAAGTTCAGCTTCATCCTAGTGCAGGCTGAGGGGAGGAGGGATACATAGCACCACAGAAGGATTTTAGATTTTTCCAAACAGATTGTCAGTGATAAAAGACATTCATCAATTATTCATTCAACCATTCATAGAAGGATAAATTCTTAGTTCAGTATTGGAATAGTGTCAGTTAATTTAGGGTATGAAGTCATTCAGAATGAATGTCACAAAACAACATAACTTAAAAACTGTAACAGACAAGAGTAACTGCAGTGCATATATGCTGTGCAGTACTGCTACTAAATGCTTGCAAAGTGTAGGAGCTCTAAAATGCTACTTTTTCAATCTCCCACCTGAAAACACCTACAAGCAAGCAAATAGAAGTTAACTTGAGAATAACTCCAACATACCAACACCACCAAGCAGAACCATAACTGTAGCCGCTATTCAATTTCCACTTATATTTTCTTCTAGCCCAGTAAAATTATCACTGAAGTATTACTCCATACATTCTTGCTACATATAATGCACGCTAACTGCAGGCAGACATTTAAACTGGAAGCATTATAAAACCAAATTTATTTTATATGCATCTATAAAAGTATGTGTTTCAATTCTGTCATACAGTATACTGAAAGAAAATTATTACATAAACAATGTTCCCAATGATAAAAATTAACAGCTACCACCACAATTTCAAAAGATAGCTGAAGAGAAAAGATCTCCAGAACTCGCACTGCTTTGCCAATGCAAGTTTCTGGGGGACATGGTGTTGCATGTATCACTGAGATGGTATGGAACTGGTCACTGCCAATCCCTGTTGCATCCTGCCTTTAAAACCAGCCAGACTGCGTCAGTAGTGTGATTTCACTTATAGCATAGACTCGCGTTTTTACTGACGCTGCAGCCTCCATTGCTGCACTGAGAACTGTGGCTCAAGAGTAAGAGATCAATGAGCAGCAGCTTAAGTCGGGCTTAGCAGGCAGAAAAATCCAACTATGACAGGCAAAAATCTAGAAACTGATGATGTTGAAACTTCTGATTCTGACAAAAAAAGGACATGGAACTGATGGAACAAGTCAAAAGGAGGGCCACAAGTACGATCGGAGGGCTGGAGCACCTCCTGTATGAAGACAGGCTGAGAAAGTTCAGGTTGGTCAGCCTGGAGAAGGCTGCATGGAGACCTCATAGCAGCCTTCCAGTATCTGAAGGGGACCCACAAGGATGCTGGGGAGCGACTCTTCATTAGGGACTGTAGCAACAGGACAAGGGGTAACAGATTCAAACTTAAACAGGGGAAAGTTAGATTGGATATGAGGAAGAAGCTCTCTACTGTAAGGGTCGTGAGGCACTGGAATGGATTGCCCAAGGAAGCTGTGGAATGCTCCATCTCTGGTGGTGTTCAAGGCCTCAACATAAAAAGAACATGGAACTGTTCGAACAAGTCCAGAGGAGGACCATGAGGATGATCATGGGACTGGAGCACCTCCTGTTTGAAGACAGGATGAGAAAGTTGAGGCTGTTCAGCCTGGAGAAGAGAAGGCTGTGTGGAGATCTCATAGCAGACTTCCAGTATCTGAAGGGGACCCACAAGGATGCTGGGGAGCGACTCTTCATTAGGGACTGTAGCAACAGGACAAGGG